>VDFB02085233.1:0-28704 GCA_007258455.2 Sequoia sempervirens | reverse complement strand
CATGTTCATTTCATTCAAATTTAATCTCTTTCTACTCCTATTATTGGGGAACACTTTCCAAGGAATTAGGAGATCCATGAAATATGTTTAGGATTGCACTTAAAATGGCATCCTATTCCCAACACCTATCCCTATTTTAAAATTAGAATTTATTTTCCAAATTAAGCATGGTAAGTCTATGAGCCTTGAGAGCTTCTATATTGAGTTGCTCCAAAAAATTTGTGATATATTGTAAGGATCATGTTTTATAAGTTGTGTGAATATTAAACTAATAAGTAGATGCTTAAATTATTAAATTTTAATATTTTAGATTTAATTCTTATGAAATTGAGGAAAAACCTTCTTGATATATTTTATTCAACTTCTCTTTTGAATGCATCTTACAAGATAACCACTTAACTCATTGTTGATTGTCTAAATATTATGTCTTTTATATCATTTGATCAAAGTGGTGTTGCTAAGGGGTATCATATTCTTGATAGCATTTCTATTTCTTTAAAAACCATTCATTATTTGGGATTTTCCAAGCAAAAAGTTATGTTTATTATAACAGACAAGTACAAGGCTTATGAAATGGTTGGATGGTCCTTCCTAAGGAACATTTTATCTAATTTTTCTTCTATTCAAGGTGGATTGAGTAGTTCATGAGTTGTGTGACATAATCTTCCTTTTGTATCCTTATTAATGAAATCCTATCTTCATTTTTTTAGCTACCAAAGGATTGTCAGGAGATGTCCTCTCACCCTAACTTTTAATTCTTATATTTATGGTTTTGGAAGGTTCCTTATTTATTAGAGATTTAATTGAACTACTCTATGTTAGAATATGGGAGGAACTTCATTTCTAGTGTTTGGACAATACTATTCTAATGGGGGTTACTAAAAATTTAGGATGCTATTAGTTTTCTAAGTTCTTTTGATGTGTTTTAATATCTTTTGATCATTAAGTCAACAAAGAAATGTCAATTTTTTATTTATTTAATACTCGAAGAGAATTTATCTTATCTTATAGTTGAAAATTGATAGTTTCCCTTGGATTATCTTTGTATTCCCATGTTAGTAGATATTTCCAATTGACTTCAATGGAAAATCATTCTTTATAGGTTAGAATGAGAGTTTCTCACAAGGAACTCCAATGGTTGTCCTTTGTATGGAATATTACCATTTCAAACTCCAATGGTTGTCTTTTGAATTCAATGGAAAAGTATTATTTATAGGTTAGAATGAGAGTTTCTCACAAGGAACTCCAATGGTTGTCTTTTGTACGAAATATTACCCTTTCAAAATTGTAGTTTCACGATATTCCCATGTATAGATTTTTGTTTCTTCTTACTTCTATTTTTTTAAATAGTTTCATTCACTTTTTGACAAATTTTTTTTCAAAATAGATTTTGAATTTTAGAAAAGGATTCTCATTAGATGGGATTCAGTTTGTAATAAAAAAAAAAATGGATGTCTTTTTCTTTAGATGTATGAGTTGAATAGTGAAGCCTTGGCTTCTAAATTTTTTTGGAGATGATGCAAGAAATAGGATCAGGCATGGGCCAAATTTCTAAACTATAATTATTCATGAGGTTTTTAAGTTGTCAAGGTTCTAACAATGTGTTTGACTAGCAAATTCTATGATTTGGAGTGCTCTCAAGGAAGGTACTTCACTTATTAATAAGATTATTTTACAAATCAACACTAATAATTAGATTGAGATTTCAGAAATCCTTGTGCATTTTTAGGAGGCATACAGATGGGTTGGAAGAAGATAATCTGTGAGATGGATTATATAATTTTGATGTCCTTTCTTAATAATTGAAATTTCTGAGTCTTCTTTAACATTGGTATCTTATGTTGAGTAAAATCTTCACCTTTAATAAAATTTTGAGTCTATCTCCATTAATCATATTCCAAGAGAATAGAATGTTATTGTTGACTATTTGGCCAAATGAATGTTTCATATTAATTACATTTCAAGATCATAGAATGAGAATCCCTATATTTAATTCAATATTTCTAGTTTCTCCAACTCCATGTCAAACTAATTTAGTTTGATTTACTTAATATCTTTTTCTTGAAGATTTTAATTTTTTTTGGTTTCATATTGTTTTTTATTTATGAGAATGTGGGTTTGTGGAAAACCTCCTTCGATTTTTATACTTTGAAATTTATTGTTATTTGTTCCTTTCTGAAAATCTTTGTGTAACATTTTATAACTTCTTAATCAATGTATTTATCTCTTCTTTAAAAAAGATATATAATTGTGATGGACTCTTGTTCCTCTGCCCTTACTACTGCCCCATGATTTTGAAAGATTTCTCCTCCTGGCCCTCTCACTCCCCTACATTTTTGAACCAACCGCTTGGTTTCTCTTCGTCGGGGTGTGATTCAGTACTAGACTTCTCTGCTGATGATCTGCCTCTTGTTTATGCAAGCTTTGTCTTCTATAGTAGAGGCTTTGGCTGCCCCTTAGTTTCCTATTGTGCAGACATTTGTGGGATCTCTAGCATTGAATGGTTCTGGTCCAATTGCTCTGTCATTTTTTTGATGTTATGCAGTCCAAAAAGGTGGGTGTTGGCTTTGTGTGCCCTCTAATGAGTGCTAGTGTTGCTCCAGTAATTTCTCTTGGGCAAGAAGTCTTTGATTGCATTTATTTTTTCTCCAATATGGATCTAATCTATAGGTTTTGTCATTCATGGTCTTCTTGTTGGTATGTGGCTTACTGATCATGCTATACCAGAGCAGCCTTCATGATACATATCATACACCTTCCATCCTCTGAGAGGTTCAATCCCAATTCTTGTAGAACCCTAAAAATCTAGAAGCTTCTAGTTTGGTGTGGGGTTCGGATGGGTATTATCATCATGAAAGCATGATTATTTTTTGCAAGATTGTAATAGGGTTTTACACTAGATAATAAAAAGTATTGGATGCACGGGTTTGGTGAGGTGGATGTATCCCTAATTGGGGTGAACCACGCTAAATTATCTGTGTTTATTCCCAGGTGTTTTAGTTTCTCTGGATATTATATAAATCCTGGTGATGATTTAATTGCAACATCTGCCCGCTCAACCTCTAGCACTTCTCTCCCAACTCCCTCTGATCTTCTGCCATTGGATATTTGCAGGAGGATTGAGATTCCCTATATAGTTTCCTTTTGTTGTTTTCTTTAATTCTTTGAAGTATAGACAGGTTGTCTTAGATGATGGTTTGTGAGAATGGGATTCATATCCCATGCCAATGAGGCCTTGGGTTCCTTCCTTCAACCCCTTGAAAGAACCCATTGATGTTATGCCTGTTTGGATGAGATTGATTTATTTTCCCTTATAGTTCTAGTGCCCCTTTACTTTTGAGGGAATTGGTAATGGTCTCGGTAGGTTCTTGAAAGTGGACATTGCATCCAAGCACTTTACTCACACCTCCTTCACTCGGATTTTGGTGGAGGTTGATTTGAATCATACATTACTTGGTGAGGTTGTGCTTCCTTTGCTCCGGTCTTGAACATGGATGTTTCACCTAAGGTTCTTGTTGTTGGATCTGTTAGTAACTCTAAAGGGGATTCTCCCCTTTCCTATCTAAATGATTTGAATCTAGTTATTGATTCTTCTTGGATAGTTGTGCAACGTAGGAAGAAAATGTACTCCTAAGAAGGACTCTTTCATTTCACAAGCTCTTGGAGGAAAAATTGTAGGGTTCAAACTCTGGTGCTGGAGTTATCTTTCTGATATTTTATTTCTCTGCTATTTTTTATGTAATGAAATTAGAGCTCTCCCTTTTTTAATCAAAAAAATATATATTAAAAAATAATAAAAAATATCAAAATCAAAATAAATCAAACTTAAAAAAACATACACTTAATATATATACCCAACCAAAAATGAAAATAAATATAAATTAAAATATAAACCAACTTAACACAATAATACACTACTTATTAATATATAATCATTTAAACATTTCATAAATTAAACCTAAATCTAAAATGACAAATGTCATGCATATGTAACTGCAACACTTACACCCTTATACCTTATAAAAAAGAATATACCAATTCAACTACAAAACAAAAACTTTGTAATTCTTTAATTATGATGGAGCAAGATATTGGCAGATGTTGATGGACCCAAACTTAACTATGAGGACTTGTTAATTTCTAAAGCCACTATTACTAATTGTGTCATGAAGATATTACATCTACTAGCAATGGACAAAATTAAACTAATGGTAGAAACACCAACAGAAACTATTGTTAATTTTACGAGAATGTCTCTGGTAAAACCAGCCATCCCAACCCCGACGCAGACAATATTCCTCTCCAACCTTGACCTTCTTTGGTTGCTCGTCAACAATGTTCAAAACCTTATTTTATACAAAGTATCTCCATTATTCAACTACTCGTCAATAATCGAAGGCCTAAAGAAAAGTATCTCCTCTATTTTGGTGTATTTCTATCCTATGGCTGGTCGGTTGAAAAACGAGGAGTCTAGCAGAATGGAGGTTGATTGCAATGACAGAGGAGTGGAATTTACTGAAGCTTCAATCAATATACTCTTTCGAGACTTGGAAGGAGATGGGTTTCAGCATAAACCCTTTTTCAAAAAGCTTATTCACGAGGTCGATATTTTTGACAGTAAAAATCCTCGCAGACCGCTTCTCTCAATACAGGGATTTAAAGAAATTGTGTTTTTGTATCACTCGGGAAACCATTATCAATTTGATATCTATTAATGAACATTTGGTGTTTTAGGTTACAACTTTTGAGGGAGGAGACATGTGCATCAAAACCACCTTTCATCATGTTATAGTGGATGGAAATTCGTTTTGGTATTTTATGAAATCCTAGGTAGACTATAGGAAAGGCCTTCCTATAGCCAAACTACCTCAGATCGACAGAACAGTTTTGAAATGAGAAAAGAGCAACTCCCTGTATGTTTCTTACAAATTTCATGAGATTGTAAGCAACAATATCACAAGGGCCAAGATTTTCATGTTTGTACGAGATGATTCAGAGCACATAAAAATTGTTGAATATAATTGTAGAATAAAAGTGAAAAAGAAATTACAAAAATAAAAGATTAAAATCAATCACAAAATAAGAACATAGATTTATCATGGTTCACCATCAATTTGATGTCTACATCCACACTCAGGGATTATCTCATATTATTCTCAAGTTCTAAATAAATTACATTCAGCCAATAGCTGTATTTATAAATCAGTCTCCAATCTAATTAAATAGAAAAATCCATTTGAAATAGACAACTTCTAAATTGGCCAATACCCCCCAATAGAAGTAACTACAAAGTAAGAAACTATTTCAAATTATTAAGGAAACATGCTAATTTGGCCTTCAGATAACCCAACAATCTCCCACTTGAAGACCAAATTGCTGCTCTAAGATATCCCACCACTGCAGAGTTAATGTTAGAGCTGCACAAGTCCGAGAGAAGCTCTACAGAATTTGAACTTCTCCATCAGAACTATTTTCGTCAACATGTCAGCTGGATTCAACTTTGTGTCAATTTTTGCCACCTGTAGCTTGCCTTCCTCAATACAATGGCGAATGAAGTGATATCGCAGCTTTATGTGCTTCGTTTGATTATGAAAGGTTGAATTCTTTGACAAGTGAATAAAGTACTTCTATCACAAAAAGAGTAAAAAATGCATTTGGTTAGAAAACCAAATCACCAGCTTGTTGCAATCCAACAATCTCTTTGTCCCCTTTCCTCAAAGATAATATATTCAACTTTCTTTATAGAAGAAAGTACCACCGGCGGTAACTGCAAAACCCAATTATTCTAGCAAAAAGTGAATTAAATCAAGAAGTTTCTTTATCTAGATTCCCAAATGCCTATAATTCATCACCAACATATAAACCTTCAGATGCGAATGTCCTACCACCAAACATAACCTAATCAAAGTGCCTTTTTTAAATAAATATCTAAATATCCACCCACTCGCCATAGTGTTGTTTACCCTCGATTATTCCACCATAAATCGCTTCATCAACGCTGTTTGAGCATTATCCGGCGGCCAAGTCAGCGGCATACATTAAATCAGTCAAATCATTGATATCATAGGAAATATGTTTCGTATTTTTGGTCTATATTTTCAGACACATAGTTGGAGGATAATTTAAAATGACATCAACCGTAGCATATTGCATTTGGTAATCTTCACATATTGAATCTATCTTAATATTTTTTTTGTGAATATATTTTTCTCTGGAGATAACGGTTCTCACCTTTTTCCCATATCTCTGATCATATTCACTCAAGAAGAACTCTTCCTTCTTGCTACCCTAAATCCCTTCAGCGGGGAAATTCTCCGAATAATATCAGGGGAATTTATTGAACAAAATAAACTCAGTGTCGCCCAAAATCCATTTTCCAATCTAAATCCATTTCCTTCTAAATTGTTCAATTCAAACCGCCGTACAACACTCCTGGTGATTGAATAGAATCTGTTCCTAATCATCGAATGTCGTTGTCTCCAATGTAAAAATTATCAAACCTCGAGAATCAAATCCTCCCACGGTTCTGCCGTGTGACATTTAATTTTATGCCATTTGATTTTCAACAAGAGTCTTGGGAAAATTTTAAACTTTGAAAAAACTTCTAATTTTTTATTGAGCATGTAAATCCAAAATTTTCTAGTGAAATCATCCAAGAAAGTAACAAAGTAATTGGCACCACCAAATGAAGTTACCTCGATGGGACAAAAAACGTCGAAATGCACAAGTGCCAAAGGTGTAGTTTTCTAATCATGGCATTTCCTCAAGAAGTTGGTCCAACTTTGTTTGCCATAAAGACAATGTTTGCAAAACTATAAATCCACCGATTGCAAGCCAGGAAGCTGATCTCGTTGAAGCATTACTTTAAGCCCTTTCTTGCACATGTGACTGAGCCTCTTGTGCCAATTTTTTGAGTTGTTGTCCATGATTGTCATGGCAGCTCCCACTTCACCATGGAATTTTCAAATATAAAGATTACCCAACTTCTTGCCTCTTGCAATCACTAAAACCCCTTTTGTTACTTGCCAATTTTCTAAAGAGAATTTAACATCACACCTAGAAGCAATTAATTGACTCACAAAATTTAATTTCTTTTCAACAAAGGAACATATTTGACATCCTTTAAAATCCATTTACTGCCATTTTTAAATTTAAAACTATATCACCCTTACCAAAAATTTCACACTCTTTATTGTCACCAAGAAAAACCTTACCAAAAACACCTTCTTTGAAATTTGTGAAAGCTTTCCTGCATGAAGTAGCATGGAAAGAAGCTCTCAAATCAAGTACCCAAGAATCTGCAGTCATGTCTCTAGCAGCCAATATTAAAACTCCATCCTATTTTTCAGCTACAATGTTTGCTTCATTGTTACTGACTTTGTCATGTGCCTTCTTATAATTCCAACATTTTTTTTTGTGTGGCCTGGCTTGTCACAAAACCAACAGGCACCCGCTTTTCCTCTTGACTGCGATCTATATTTTGATCTCCTTCAGTTATTATATTTGCTTATTTCTTTACTTCTACCTCTATTCCCAATACTTACAGCCATTAATGCCTCACTAGATGAGGGTTCCTGATTTTTTTTTCGCATATCTTCACTCAGTAAAGTGGGTGGCCTGCATTTCTTGCTTTGTAGCCACCAAAGTGCTCAATCTGCCATCACAACATCTTCCTGCTCTTATTTGTAAAGGAAACACAAGAATAAAATAGTTTTTATTTCATCATCCACAAATTTATGTGCTCATGTAAATCAACTCTGGTAATGGTGATGTATATTAAATCTCAAATGATTGAACATAACTTCATTTTCTTTTAAATTATACTGGCCTTTTTCATAATAAAATAATTCCTATTGTGCATTTATATACATTGAAGATAATTTTTCCTACAACTCCTGTGTTGCCAGTTCCTCTCTCAGACATTAAGGTCGTTACTGTAGTGGCCTCAGAAGCTCTCTTTTTGTCCAATCCTCCTATCTTCTCATCTATATCATTTCCTTTCTATTTCATAAGCAGCCAATGATTTGAAAGATTCAAGTTGATAGAAGAGATCATCCGTGACTTCTTAAAAAGCTGAATTTTGTTCTAAACTCTTTCATTTTCCTGACTTGTCTCAGACTTCCATATAGAAGTTCTTCTCAGCTGCTGGGTCAAATTTTTTTCTTTTAAAATTGTAAATTTCCGGGAACTCACTCTATAATACTAACGGTCTGTTGAATTGGCACCTCCAAAGAAAAGAAAAGAAATCAGCAGTCAGTATGATTAAACTAATCAAAAATAAGAACACAACTTCATCGGTTCACCATCAATTGATGGCTACGCCCACTACTCCTAGGGATTATTCCTATTCTCAAGCTCCAAAGAATTCAGGATTAGCCAACAGCCATATTTCTAGTAAATCACTCTCCAATCTAATTAAATGGAAAAATCCATTTGAAATAGACAACTTCTAAATTGGCCAATACATGCCAATAGAAGTAATTACAAAGTAAGAAATTATTTCAAATTATTAAGACAACATACTAATTTGGGCTCCAGATAACCCAACAAAATACCTATTGCGGGGAATGTCGAAAGGCGCGAAGAGAGTCTTGAGAAATGGACTAATCTCAAAAATAAAACAGAAGTGGTATACTCAATGTTCTGCTTTACAGAAGAGATAATTCAAGACCTGAAACAACGAAGTGGGGCGTCGAGCTCTTTTGTTGTAGTGGTCACACAGTTTTGGAGATGTGTAATAAGAGCGCGCGAGGTGCCGCTGGAAGAAGTTGTTTATTTCTCATTACTGGTCGATTGCAGGGCTCGTATAAAGCCGCCCATCCTTCCTACTTATTTTGGAAATTGCTTATGTTTGGGTGTGGCTCAGACTACAGCCAACACACTTACCAATGCTAACATCTTCTTCGCTGCAGATGTTATCCAGCAACTGATCGATTCAAGCATCGATGAATCTCAGATTGATCATTTGATTTCCTGGGCAGAAAATTCCAACATAAATATTGGAAATTTACTTAGAGAAACCAGGTGGCAAAACGAAACTAATACAGTAAGCTCTCCAAGATTTCCATTGTATGAGATAGATTATGGATGGGGGAAACCATCGGATGTGCAGGTAGCAACCATTAACGAGATTGGGGCCATGGTTTTATCATGTGCAAAGGATGGAGGAAAAAGCATTCTCGTCTCCACCTGTCTTCCTCAACACCAGATGGACCTCTTACATCACCTCTTGTTCGTGTCAGTTGAATGATCAATTGTAAGATGTAATATGTAAGGGGCCATGGCTTCAAACATTTTAATAGGACACAAGATTTTGTGATTATCAGAGGGGAAAATCCTTGTTTTCTGTGGTGTGTGTGATATTGCACTCCTTCACCTTTGTGCTCTGATTTCCTGATTTATGTTTGCGTAGCAATATTTTTGGTTTGTTGGAATCGTGGCTGTCTATCTCCATTTTGTTTACTAAGTCCTTGCAAGGGTAGGGATTCTATGGTGATCCATTCAAAGAAGGAATTGACTTTTCGTTCTAAAGTTTTAAAAATATTTTGTTATTAATTAAATAAAATAAAAAAAATCAGAGGGTTATGTTTATTTTAAGATTTATAATACGATTTTTTTGTTTTAAATTATAGTCAATGGGTTATTATAAAGATCGATGACATCATTCTTGAGTGTGATTTCTATATATATTTAGAAAATTATAATTTTATTCTCACTAGTTTGCTTTACTTTTCCATACATATATATATACTCTAATTTTCTGTTCATTCTTTCTATGATGTGTGTTATAATGTTATTTTACTTTTTGAGCATTTATATAGCTCTATGTAGAAAGTAACTCTATTCAATTATTTGATTTCAATATGGTATGCTAGAATAACTCTATCCTTTCTATTTTAAGTATTAGGTTGTGAGTAGTTTCAATTTTTGTTTTAATCTAACATGATATGAAAGTCATGATGTTTCAAATAGATGAAGTAGTTTCTTATTCCAAGAGATTTGAAAAACAAATTGTTTGCATGTATATTTCGATAAAACTTAGTATAATTTTATCTAGCATCTTTGGATGATTTATCTTGCATCATTGGATGATATGGAGAATTAAAAATGGTGAACTAGAAAACAAGATATTTCTTAGATTTCATTTCTTGGATTTGAGACTCATATTTTTACTTGACTAAATTATGGTTGAAGGGTATGTATGGTTTCTAATTTTATTGGTTAGATGTTATTTAGTTTCCTACATAATTATTTTACCTTAGTTATAGTGAATGGGCTGCTGAAAGGGTAGAATGCATTGTCCATGAATGTAACTCCCAACTATTTGGTGTATAGTATGAGTTAGTTTTCTCATTGGCTAGCTTTTTTCCCCTTATTTTTTATATATCATTGCTCTCCTCTATCTTGTTATTCATCCATGCTATGGTGAGCATTCAAGTAATGATATTTTTTTCTTGGTAATTTTCATGTCTCTTTCTGGAAATTAACACTATTAATCTATTTTATTTTAGTATAATATGTATTAATAGTTGTATTCTTTCTATTTCATGTGCTAGTTTTTTGGTAGCTTTATTTCACTTTTGAATCTAACAGTTTTTGGTGGACACATGTTTCTGGTCATTGCTAGACTCCGTTAATTATTTGACTTCTTATTAAAATCAATCAACTACTACTTATAAATATGGTAAATTTTATTGACAATTAATTCAATTTAAAAATTATTGATTTCATGATGATAGATATGACTTTTTGGTTACAACTATCATTTTTTATGCGTAAACTAATGTTATTTATTATTAAAGGAAAAAAAGTTGTTAAAATATTTTGTTCTAAAAGTAATTTTTATAAAGCATGCATACATTTAAATTACCATACTTAATTTGAGAATATATGAAAGTTTTCTAGAATCTCTAAATTTGGAGAAATTTAAAAATATGGTGATAACGAACATCGTAATTGTAGAAGAGAAACTAGAATAGTTTTTCCATGTCTTCTTTTATCTTATACTTGGTACTCAAGGTGTATTCTCAGTCCATTACTATGAGCATGTGTATGACATGCCAAGTGTTGACCTCCTAGATCTACTTTACCATATATGCTGAAAAGAAATTCTAGTTTAATACTAGACCAAATTTTCATAGAATAGTTACACTAAAATAAAATCAAAGTGGATGTACTAGAAGATATACATTAAATTCATACACATAGGATCCAATATATTCCATGTAACCTAGATCAGCAAAGATATCACATAGGGGAATTATAAACAAGTTCACTTTCGAGGTAAATTAAAAATTATTGATGTAAATTTAAATTGCTGAAGTAATTTTAGTAGTGCCATTATAAATTTGAATTATATTTCATAAATTCATTTGTCTACTTTTTGTCTCTCTTCACAATAAATATTTCATTTTAAATTTTAAACATACCTCCTATGACAAATGATTATGATCTAACACATGATGATAAAAATGACTAATGCTTAATGTGGCTCAACCTTCTTCACTTTTTATTGTACTTAGTCTAGGAGGGTGATCCCTTATTTTCTTATGGGAAATTCAAATAAATAAATAATAAATTTGATTGTGAGGAAATATTACATTATGTAGATATAAATATCCTAAATAGGTATCACTAGTACTTATGATACATGATTGGTAAATCAAACCTTTAAACCTCATCGATACATGACGGGACTAACATACATGTAACTTCTATATAAAATAACCATACCTCTAATGTTCTTGCATTATACAATATTACTTCAACTATGGTAGCCAAAATAAGAAGCATTTTTGCAAAACTCACAATTCTACATTTAGCTCTGAGGAATTTAAAATGTATAGAATTTTATTAAATTAGAATTTCTAGATATGATTAAAGTAGCGTTTCCATTTTAATCCTAAATGGTTTATACTTCTTGATTATTTTACTCTTAGTGATTAGTATATCGATTTAGTATGGTCTATGGAATTTAATTTTAACTTATAAAATAGATGCAAAACAAAATATAGTATTCAATTATAATAACTTAAGGATAAAATTTTAATTAGACATTAAAAGAATAGACATGTGATATGATGCACCTACATGGTAAGGAGCTAAACCATTAAAACCAAATGTACTTGAAGGATCTAATAAAGTAAAATTTGGTTATAACAATAAAGTGTTTATAGTAGTTTTCATTCTTCTTCTTTTTTTGAGTTTGAGTCAAATCAATATCATATTTGCATATATTTGAAAATATAATTTGTTTTGTGTTGCGGGGTTGATAGAGAAGGCAATGTATACTTACTTTTGAATTTCAAGAAATGTGTTTTAATTGTGACACATGTAAATAGAATATTAAATTTGCTTTTTGTATATCTAATAAAAAAAATTTATTTTTTGTGTAGGTGTATTGGTTTGTGTAGCTTGGATCCAATATGGCTAAATAATTTGCATCTACTAATCAAATAAATTTGATCATATAAATTCATTTATCCTTGTTTGTCTACAATTTTTGAAGAGACATTAAATGTGAATGCCTCTTTATGCTATGAGAGTTTCCTTGTTTGTTTATACTTCTTATTTGAGATTACATTTTCTAGTCCATCATTCTATTTTTTAGTTAATACTTGTAGAAATATTTGAAGCCTTTTTAGCACTTCATATTGATTGTTTAGATTTCATTATGATTTTTTCAATTATATTTTCTTTTGAATTTTTGGTTACATATAAGTATACATATATTTTTATCATAGAATCATACTTATATTTTTTATGTTTATGCTTATTTTTAATAACTGAACATATAAATGTTTATGTTTTGAGATCTAACTTTTAATGTAGTTATTTGTGTAAACACTAATTTCAAATAGTACATTCTTAAACAAAACTACTTAATTTTGTTTTGTGTCTTGCCCATTTCAATGATTCAATGGTATAACATTTTATCAAAATCTTGAGAGATCAATTTACAAACACATTTAGAAGAGGATTATTATGGAAACTTTAGACAATTATTATTAAGGGGGCTCATATTTAAGAATGTAAATATATTCATCTCTCTTTTTCATATCCAATCTTAGTTTCCTATCTACTAATTGAAAGACCTACAAGACCTTGGTGTAGTTGCAGAAAGGGCTTGGTCAAAGGTCAGAAAAATTATACCTTTTGCTAAAATCTGACAAACAAAAGATTCCACATTGGGCTTCCTCCTTGTGGACGGTTGTGCGAATACGATTTATATAACTTTATGGCTGCTCAGCAAGTCGGCATATTTTTTCAATCAAAATATTATTAATACAAGATTCCATGTGACTACGTAAAGATTATGATGCAACACTTTTAATAAATTTTTAGCTGATTTAGAATGATCTTTCTTCAGGCCTAAATTACAGTACAATATTTATTTTTAATTGTCCTATTTAGAGCGCTCAAATAATTAGCCTCCTATTTTTAAAAAGCGTATAGAAGAAGAACCTACTCAATCTTAATAGTTATTAATTAATTTTCCACTTTCTGTTGATAAGTCCTACTTCTTTATCTATGATATTCATGTTCTCTTGTATTGGTTTTTAGTGTTAATTCTAAGAGAGTACGTTCCAATACATGGAATCTTGTATTAATAAAATTTTGATTAAAGGAATCTGCCAACTTGCTGAGCAGCCATTAAGATTTATAAATCGTATTCTCACAACCGTCCACAAGGAAGAAGCCCAATGTGGAATCTTTTGTTTCTCAGATTTGAGCAAAAGGTATATTTTTTCTGACCCTTGAGCAAGCTCTTTCTGCAAAGAATCTTATGAGCTAAGACGTGGGAATCTTGAGCTTTCATGGCGCTTGTCAGTTTCGCAGACTTTGTGAAAGATGGGCATTCGAATAGTTTAACTTAAATTAAATATTTTAGACAATATTGAGCTCATTATTTGTAAAAAAAAACATAATTTTATTCAATTAAATATGTGAAGATTTTAGAATTAATGATTAAATGTAGGATTAAATTTAAGAAAGTTGAGGATGTTAGGAATTGATTTATTATTTGATAAGTAGGAGGTGTTTTCCATAGCATGTCAAATTGTGATGTTGCTATTAGGATTCAATCGTGTATTTTTACGAGTCAAAACTCATTGACCCATGTTTCATGAGTAGTGGTTCACAAGAACCCATCTCTCACGATAATGAGTGGTCCACTTAGCACTCATTGCATCTAGGTGATGCTCATAGAGATGAAGCACTAGGCCTTCCCAGGAGGTTACCCATCCCAGTATTGCTCCAGCTCAAGCCTGCTTAACCAAGGAGTTTTCCCCAAGGTTAAGCCCACTTAGTTTGCAACCCTATTTGCAAAACCTTTAGCAAGTGTTGTACCTTATGGGGTTGCAAGCTAACTAGGCTTAACCTTGAGGAAAAATCCCTAGTTAAGCACACTTGAGTTGGAGCAATACTGGGATGGGTAAACTCCTGGGATGGCCCAGTGCTTCACCTATGTGGGAATCACCTAGATGCAATGAGTGCTAAGTGGACCATTCATTATTATGAGAGATGGGTTCTTGTGAACCACTACTCATGAAACATAGGTCAATGAGTTTGACTCATAAAACTATAGGGTTGAATCTTGATAGCAATATCACAATTGATTTATCATGTTTTTAAAAAATAAGGTATTGTTGATCATGTCTTAGAATCTATATAAATAAGTTCTATCTCAATCCACTTTAAATCACACTTGATAAATTGATTTTTGAGCCTACAAAAATGAACCTAGTTTAAGAAATTGAACTTGGAAAGAAAGAATAGAACAAAGAAGAATTAATTGTTATCATAGATGTGCCAAAACTTAGTGAACCTATGTGTATAGTGCAGTGGTGGTCATGAATATAATTTTGGAACTTGTTAGACAAGGGTTTCTTCTGCTTTGGGAAAGCCCATAGTTGGACTAATTTAACAATGATGAACTCAAATTGAAGAAATCATGTACGGACATAAAGTATTCCTAAAATTTTGATGCAAGATAGTAATGCAATTATGATACTTTATGTTTCTCTTGTGTGAATGCTCTTAAATTTTTCCTCTTATTGTTCAAATGATTTGAAATATATAAATATATTTAAATACAACAACATGACACACAAATCAATGCAGCCATGTACTATGTAAATCTTCAATTGATAATAGGAAAACAATCACAAGATTCATGACTATAATTTTTACTTAAAAATGTGATGTTTGTATCTATGTGCATGCAAGTGCGCTCTTGATCAGTTCTAGACTCTTGAGTTAGACAAAGGAAATGAAAGGAGGACTTGGAGATCTGGTCCTTAGAGATGAGTGGTGTGCATAAGAAAGGATAATGTTGTGATCCATTTTCAAGTAATAATATGCCACTTAAAGGTTATTTTTCATAAATGGGATTCTAATCAAAGTGGACTTAAAATATAAGAGAAAAATACATAGTGTGTCATTTATGTCACTAGTTTTTTCCTCCACTTTGTTGAAATGAACAAGACAAGTGAGAGGGGGAGGTGAATTAGTTGTATCTAATCACATTCACCATAGATCTTAAACAATTTCACATCCACTTTAATCTATTATTAAATATGAGCATGAAGTGTGGATAACAGAAAGAAAACACAAGATACACCAGATTTACATGGAAAACCCAATAAGGGAAAAACCATGGTGAGGATTAACTCACAATATAAGAGTAATTGTAAAATTATTTACAATGAGGCTCACTACCGAAGGGCTCACTGTCCAAATAGGACTCACTATCCAAACAGGAGGCTCACTGCCTATAGATACAGAAAGATAGAAAGAAGAATGTTACATAGAGAGCATTATCTCAATCTCAATGCAATAGAAGATCCACCACAACAACTTGCACACATCTACAACCTTGATTAGAGAATTGTAGACACAATCATCTCACTGCTCTCAGGAGTCTAACACATTGAAGTTCTCACTGCCTTAGTTTACTTTCACACAATCTGTCACATATACGTTGCTTCTCACATTTGTGGCATCCAATCCCTAACATCTTGTCTTCTATTTATACCATCTTCAATCTTAGAAACTTTCTCCAAGGTGGGCTACACACTCTTGATTTTTCAAATTCAAATAAGGTTGGCAACTCAACACTCCCATGGTGGATGAGAATGAGAGTGCACCAAACCAACACTTAACCAGGACTCAAAACAACATATTGGATCAATCACATGGTTCCTTAATTGATACTTATCCTTTGTATGATGTGTAACACTAGGTCAAACAAACCTAATGAAAACACCAATGAACTTTGAAGTACACACTTCTATAACAAGAAGATAGCAGTAGACCACATAACATTCTTCACCATACACTGGAACACATCGTAGATTCCTTTAGATCCATCTACAGCTACTGCAACAACCTTCATACACAGAACAATTTCCATCAGCCCATCTAGACTGTACAGACAAACATAGGAACTCTGAAACTAGTCTTTCGGAGTGCCAAACCATGAACACCTTTGATAGAACAAAGATAACACCATTACAAGCCTTCTTCCATATCCACAAGATCTAAAAAAAAACCAATAGACTACGAAGCAGATACATTTCTCCCAATCCACAGAAAAAACAACTCTATCATATCAGTTCATAAATTAGTGAACACAACTTTCACTAAATACACCAAACCAAAAGCTATTATATCACCCAAGGATGTCCTTAAAAAAAACTTCAGATCGATACAAGCATAGGATCAACTCAAAAGAAATGTGGAGCACATACTGGAGCACATTCTGAACACACACACAATTCTATCTTTACTATTTATTCATTTCCTCAAAAGTACTTGGTAACTCATGATATCAACACACCTACAACACCATAAAGATAGCTCCATGTATTCACAACATCTCCATAGTATCTCAACTATACATGCACCACCTGCAATCACTTGTTTCCTTTCTCTGCAACAACCTATACTATGTTGACATCAATGGCAACATTAATGACAACACCACCATACTCATGCATACTTGCAACACACTTTAATTGAAATGTAAACTACCATGAAAATGCATTTAGAAATAAACAAAAAATTAACATAAAAATTAAATATTTTTGGCACTCAAAATATACAAATGTGGATGATGATTATTGTAATGTTGATAGTAAGTATTCCCTTAAAAAATCGTAAAATAGAAGATGCACATAATTTGTAGCATCTATCATACATTGAGGAATGGATCTAACTACAGTTTTTAAATATTATCTTCAAAAGTAGAAATATTATTTAAAGAAGAAGGATAAGAGAATTCATCTAAGCATAGATTAGTAAAAGTCTTAGCTAGTAGAAATATAAGAGGAATTTTGACTAATAAAAAGTGTAAGAGCAATTTGAAAAAGTGAAATTGATTTTTAATTTATAATAAATAATGTCATATGACTTTAGCTGTATAGAAAATACTTTGATCCTAGAGAAGTATAGTCAAAGTTTCCTCCAACATGTAAATGATTATGAGGTGGTCCATATAAATCATAGCTCATAAAAGGAATGTTGGTAACATATATACCCTCAAAGGATGCAAGGAATTGGAGGTAAGAGAAAATAAATGTTCTTTAAGAAAAATGTAAAATTATGAAATATATCCTCATGTGAGAGTCATATAGCAATATGGATGAGATATGGTCATAAAATAACTTATAATGGGAGAAATAAAGGATTTCATAATATTTCCCACAATGAAATAAAATTCTAACAAAATAATGATAACCATCATGATATATAGGAAACATTTAAGTAGTAATACGATGCAAATTTTATTAATAGCGTATAAGATGAGAATAAAAATAAATATTACCATATGTACATAACTTGATAAAGATGTTAATGTAAAATGAGATCCTAATACAGAAAAGTGCATATCTTATAATATATAGAATTCAAGCTACTTAAGATATAATCATCATAAGCATGAGCTTGTTTACAATAATAAAAAGTTAGGAGTGATAAAAAATGTATGCAATCATTTGTATTATAATAAACATAAGTATAGTATCTATATGATATAAGAATAAGGTATCATTAACACGGAACATGGAACATGAAACATATGAATAGATAATGTATGAATATATGAAATAATGAGTAACAACAAAAATATAGGTTGTAGATTATAATATGAAACAAAATTTAATTGTGCTTTTTGTAGTTAGGGAAAATCATATATAAAACTAAAATAGCAAGACATCAAAATCCTAACTAGGACAATAGAGTACAAGCAAGCATGAAAATCAAAATAGCAAGAGAATGCAAACCCAAATCTATGATAAACTTGATTTATCTCCATTGCTCTCCTCAACATTGCATGAGAATGCAATATTTCGAAGGATTGTTGATGGAGGAATGTTGGTGTTGATTTCTCATTTTTGTAGCATAACGATAAGATGGAGATGATAGAGGAAAAATAGATAGATAGATGAGAAGATTGGAGGAAATTGTGGCAGACTCTAGATACTAGAAGAAGATTGATCTAAATGGCCTATGTGATGCTAGATTTATAGGTAAGAGTTGATAAGATTTGATGGCCAAGATTGAACTTAGCCAAATGTGTGATGTGTATGGATGGGATTAAAAGTTGATTTTAGTGCCTATGACACACATTAAGTGGTTTATGACATTAGGCTAAAATTAAGATGTGAGGGAATAAATGGGATTCTTTTATTTATTTTGGAGGAAACGATGCCTGTGACGCACAAATGAATGGGGCTAAAAATAGGATGTGAATGGGAATCTCATAATTTAAATAATAAAATTATTTAAATTATTTGTGCATGTGAAGAGTTGTAGTCATGTGACACATTTTACAATGTGGTAATAAGTGAGTGATTAATTCAAATATTTAATTTGAATTATTTTGAGACATGTGAAGGGGAATTAATTAAATAAATGAGATTTATTTAATTAATTGGGAAGGTGATTAAGTGGAATAAATGGGATAAGTGGGATAATGTAATGACCTAGGGTAAAATATTACAAGATGTCTTACAAGGTCATGTATTGACTAGGTAATGTTATGACATGGACAATTTTGGGTGTCTACATTTTTCCC
Organism: Sequoia sempervirens; assembly: GCA_007258455.2. NCBI lineage: Eukaryota > Viridiplantae > Streptophyta > Pinopsida > Cupressales > Cupressaceae > Sequoia > Sequoia sempervirens. Next base: position 9,626 of record VDFB02085233.1, on the reverse strand, counting down.
CTCTTTGAAATGATGTTCAAGATGGTGAGATTTATGTCAAGAAACATCATTTCAAAGAATCTAAGGTATGGATAGAGGAAAAAAAGATGATGCCCCAGCCACTTGAGGAAGTGAGGAGTAAGATGAATGGAGGAAAGGGATGATAGAAAAATATGATAATGCAAAAGATATGAAAAAATGGGATGATTTGGTAGGATATGAATATGATGATGTGAAAGATATGATGATGACGATGCCCCTTTGAGAGGATAGGCGGGTTGGAAAAACATGGGTATTCTCTCGAAATGAATGAATGAAACAAATGGGTATGCTCTCAAAATGAATGAATGAAACAATAAAGGAGGGATAAAATGAATGATACAAGATAGGAATTGTGAAGGAAAGAGAAGAATGACTCATTATGTTGCAATAAAGTGAGCAATCATATGTTTGATGTAGCACTAGACATTATGCACAAGGTATAAAGGCCAAGGTGATGATGATGTGTCTCATGCCCCAACAAAGGAATGAGGTGGAATTGATTGGTGTGGAATTTAAAGTTGTGTTTGTTTCATTTGGGATTGGTGGTTGGCTAAGATTTGATGCATTCGGGATAGGATTTGTTCTATGTGAGGTGATTGAATTTGTTGAAATGGTTGAAGGTTATCTTGGAAGTGTTGTATGGTTGATTGGTTTAGGGGTTGGAGTGCTTGGATGATTTTTTTTAGGTGGGGTGCTAGGAACTCTTTTTCTAATGTTGGCATGGAGTTATACATGTCTTTACATCATTGTATGCAATCTTTTCCCTCCAAGTATGCCACATGTTTCTTGTCATTATTTAAATTAGGAGGAGGGTCCCTTTGAAGTGTGATTTTAAGTCTTGTATTGTTCTCGTGATTAGTATTAGGGAGAGGGCCTCCTTGAATTATGATCTTGTGCTTAGGTTTTATCTCATGATTTAGACTAGAGGGATAGTCCCCTTGGATTATGACTTTGGGCCACTTATGATTAGGATTGGGCTTGTTTATGATTAGGGCCATTTTGACAAGTGGTGACTAGGACTTGGTTGATGATGATGTTGAGATGATAAGATTGGATGAGTAGTATAATGTGACAAGTGTTTATTGGAAGTTTGACTTGGGAAATCTCAAACAAAAGATCTCACATGTAAATGCATGAAAACACACACCAAACACAATGATAAATCTATCTTTCAAGATTAAATGTTATGATTAAGTAAGCACTTTAATACACAACAATAATCCCAATGTTAGTCAAGTGGGTATGGCCAATTAGGTCTTAAGCCATAATGTGTGAGGTTGACTAAGGATGATTTGAAAGAAAAATCTTGCCACACAACCAGGAGAAATGGGTAACCCACCCTTCACCTTTGCTTCTCAAAGTTATAACGTTCTTTGGGGCTTAGCCAATAGTGACAAAATTTCAACTCCCAAAGGAGGGTGTCTTTTGATTCACCAATCGATTGAGGTTGTCCCTTGGAGTGGTTTGTTCTCCAAGTAGGCCTCCTAAGAGGGTGTGGAAAAAGTGAACCTATTGGGGTGTTTTTCATCACACACACACTTGATTCACACTTGTAGTTGTTAATTTCCCTTTAGAAAATAAAAATGTGTGTAAAACAGTTCAAGAATTTGTTCATTTTATATCCAAAAGGAAAATGTGTGATAGAATAAAATAGTTCTTTTTAATCCCAATTTCAAAGTGTGATTTAAAAAACGATGTTCATTTTAAAGCCCCAAATTCAAGTGTTTTGTAAACAAGATTGATTGATCAAATGACAGATAAAGATAATAGAATGAGTGCACCCGAAATTTTTCACTTTCTAATTTGTTGTGTATGACTGGTATTGCTACTACTACAACTCCTTATGGTCACCTATAAAATCAAAAAATGATATTATAATGTAGCCATAAAAAAAATAAGCTCATCAAAAAATTGCAATTTTAGATACATGTTTTTAACATAGCCAAGTTAGATTCGATCATTTGAAGACATTATTGATCTGAAAAATACAAAATCAAAGAAAAGAATCCTATTAATTTTCTGAGAGCTTACCAAAAATGTAAAAAGTCAGAAAAATTCCTTGTTTTACATCCAAAAATGTGGATTTATAAAAAAAACATACAAAAAACAAAGATCGGATCATTTAGCACCATAGTTGATGTTAAAATAAAATTTGTAAAAAATATTCCCCCATTAAAATTTCAATAGCTTTCAATAAATGTAAAAATTTCTAGAAAATTCTATGATTTGTGCCCAAAATGTCAATTTTATGAAAAAATATAAAATCATGATAACTCTTACAAAACTAGTAATAAACCCTCATTTTTCTACTATAGCTATCTTAGATTATGGATTTTTTTTTTCAAAAATCTTGTAGAAAAATTCATAGCCATTTGGAAGATATGAAGAAATTGTAAAACCTAGAGTTTTGTCGAAAAAAATGGAAAATCTGCAACAAAAAGTTAATGAAACCTGAAAAAAAAAACTTGTAGATTTGTAAAAGGGAAGGGCTCTTCTCATTTGGTTCACCAAATGTAGTTAGGGAAAATAAAATATAAAACTAAAACAACAGGATATCAAAATCCTAACTATTACAATAGAGTTGTAGACATACATAATTAACATCATTCAAATTCATCCACTCATTAAATAAATCAAGTTCATTAAATCCATTCATCAAATAAATCAAGTATATTTAATTCAATCTCTAAAGATCATCCGTTTAAATTGAATAAATTAACTTTATTTAATTTAAGCCTATCATCACCTCATTTGATTAAATAAATCAATTTTAATCAAATCCTAATATTCCATCTTTTATAAATCATCTCCTAAGTTCATCTCCTTCAAATTAATTAACCTTTATCTCACATCATCCTTGTGAATCCTCTATCTACATCTTCAAACAATGACACCCATTAACATAGTTAGTCCATTTAAAATAAGAAAACTTAAGATTCCCTATAAAATTCATTTGACCACACAAATAATGGAAATAAAGCAAAGAGCAAGCAAAAAACAATAAAACATTATCCAAATGATCAAACCAACATCTTATAGGAGGATTGGTGCTATTTTGATGTAGAAAATAGCCCTTTCCCAACCCCTTTTTGATAAGCTCAATGATGAAAATGATATGAAGATGTAGGATGATGATCAAAATAAAATGCTAGTTGGGATGAGTTGTAGAGAGAGATACAAAGATTGTGGAGGATTGATACAATATAGAAGCTCTCTATTTATAGCTAAGAAGGATAAAAGAATGCCAAACATGGAGGATGTTGGACTAAAGATCCACCAATGGAAAGTTTCCACTTGTCCAAATGTGAGAAGTTGAGGAATGAGCACATTTTGGTCAATGTGCCAAAGAGGGGGAGATTTGAAATTTGAATTTGATGACATGACATGTTTAGGGGGGATGAAAGATGAATTAAATGCCAAGTTTGACTTGTGCAGGAGACATGTAAGAGCTTTTTAGTTCTTTGTTGGATGTACATGTCAAATTGGGGGGAGATTTCAAATTTGGAGAATATTCCCCTTTTATTATAAGTTGAAAGAAAATGTTGAGTTAATAAATCAATAAATTGATTTATTTGTGCAAGTGAGAAAAGCTAGACGATGTGATGGGTGATTAGATTATATTAATCAGGATTAGATTAATTTAGAAGAGGATTAGGTGATTTGACCTTTTTCCTTTAGATTTAAAGATTAAGCTAAACCGAAAAGGAGATGAAAGATGAATTTAGATTTAATTAAATAAAGGTTTGATTTATTTAATCAAAGAGGGTACTGATAGGCTTAAATTAAATAAATTTGATTTATTCAATTTAAATGGATGACCTTAGAGATAAATCAAATAGACTTGATTTATTTGATGAATGGATTTAATGAACTTGATTAAATGCATGGTGCTAATTTTGCATGTCTACATTTTTGCCCTCTTTGAAGTAATGTACTTGTTGTGTTGGTTTAGAGAATAATCTTGTCGTGATCAAAATTTAAAGATTTTCTCATTTTTTTTTCAGATGCCCCAGTGGAAAGAAGTATATTGGTACATTGCCCCCTTGAGAGATCGAGTGAAATATTCGACTTGAGGGTTGATCTCATGATAAAGAGGTTCAAGATGGACATATGGATGGTTGTGATGATAATGCAAATGAGATGGTTTTTTAAGATGCTTAGAATAACCAATCTATATTATCCTAAACAACTTAAAATGATGATGCAATGCATGTGAGATGGATGATGCGATATGCCATGATTACGATATTTTTGTATGCTAATGATTTGTGGATGAAAGATGGATGCAAGATGGATGCATTGGTGATGTTATGTTAGCATAGAGAGAAGAAATAAGAAATAAGATGATGACAAAAGGATCAAACAAGTCCATGATTTAATGAGACTTTATTACAGACGATGATGATGATAGATGATGATTTTCCTATCAAAAATTGGGATTTTAAAAGGGCCACTTACCTTATGTTTGATAACACACATAGATACGATGCATCAAGGTATAAAGAACTAGGATGGCGTTCTACCTAGTGTGATGGAATTTGACTCGACAAATAGATAGGAGTATTCTTGTTCACACTTGACATACATAAACCTTGCTAGAACGTACCCAACAAAGCAAGTATTCGCCAAGTTATATTACAAGAATGTACAACAATCATAGGAGACAAAATATAATGATCGATGCCCCATTCATTTCTATCTAAATCGATTTGATTAGACATCATCGAGAGGTCATTGGAATGAGCGCTATAAGATAAATAGAAAAGAAAAGATCAAGAAAATAAACATGTCAATGTTCTTCATACCTCTAGCCAAAGGGATTTGTTTTGATAGGATAAGAATCCAAGTGATATCCAAAATGATGCCCATTGTTAGAACGATATATCCTAGGACATGCATTGTATAGGATGATGATGGGTTCATAAGTTGATTGATAGGTTGTTGATATAAGGTTGACTAACATGTTTGAAAATGATCAAGAGTTTGATTTTGCATTTAAAGGTTTGTTGTTTCGATTTTGATTTTGCATTTGAAGTTTGCTTTTGCTGATTGCTATACTTGTTTATGTTTATGTCGCCAAAAGATGAAGGTGATGATCAGTTTATTATGGATGATTGATTATTTTGAGGAAACCTAGATGAGACAGATGGATTCTTTTCAAATATTTGATGTTTCTTTTTGATATTTTGAAATTTTGATATCGGGATTTTTAGCTTTTGGATTTTCAAATTTTGTTTTTTCAAAATTTCAAATGTTTTTGGATTTTGTGAGATTTTATGAATGTTTTTGGATTTTTTGTTTTTTTAATTTTTTTGTGTTTTTTTGTACCGAGGGATGATCAAATATTATCCTTTCCTAGTTTAAGCTCAGAGATGACATAGTTAAGATACTATTTTTTTTACGTTTTTTAATTTTTTGATCTATTTTCAGATTTTTGGATTTTTTGTTTTTGGACTTTTGGATTTTTTTGATGATTTGGATATGGATGTGTGTGATGATATTAGAGCTTTGTTTTGGAAATTTTTTGAAAACCAAGCTAAGGTTGATTGATCGGATTGATGGATTGATGATGATAACATTGTTGAGTATACACAACAATGCAAGGATAGTGTTAAGCGACATAAGGATTAGGATGGATATCCCAAGATGATGAGGGATTGATGATGATAACATTGTTGAGGATACACAAAAATTCAAGGATAGTGTTAAGCAACACAAGGATAAGGATGGATATCCTAAGATGATGATTTTTGGTTGGATTTGATCAATCAAGAAATATTTTTTGGATGATTTGATGTGACACTTGAAGTGAAACTTCTAATGCGATTGATATTGATTGTTTGGATTGGCGTTTGATGAAAGATGAAACTTGATAAGGAATTTTTGCTTGTCAAAATATGCCATGGGCTAGTGATTTGGATTTTTTCTCACAAGTGGTGGACCAATTTTATTTCATGTTTACCAATGTTCGGATCACCACATAAGTTGGAGGATATAGATCAAGATTTATTCTGAATGCAAGATGTAAATATCTTCCCCTAATGTCTAGCAATGTAAGGAATGTGATGGGTGGATGCTCGAATAAGTGTATGGATGGATGGATATGGAAAGCATGCAAAGGATGCCAAGTGTTATCTTGCGATAAGATATAGTGTTCATATAAAGAATGCTTATTTGGATAATGCTTCATGGCTTAGATAATGTTGGATAGGATAGGATCAATGAAAATTACCCATGTTAAGATGTTTATCATAAGCAAACATAAAGTGTGCACCAAATTTTTTACCAAGATCAATATAACTTGGATGATGGATGTAGATGGATGAAAATGGATTGGATAAATGGTTCATGAGATGCTTTCATTTGAACTGGTGCACGCTGATGCTCGATTCTACTCATGATTCCTGTGTGACAGGTTTTCATCATGGTCTTGCCCAAAGTTCCATTGTAGTGGTTTTCACTTGAGGATGATTTTTATCTTTACTATTTTCATGATTTTTCAATTTTTTTAGATTTTCACTTTTTTTTTTCGATTTTTCTAAAATATTTTAAGCTCATGCTAAACCATTTGGTAGTGTTGATGTAGATGCTTTTGTCATAATGTGCCATTGATCTCTTGCCTGAAGAAGTTGTTTTTCCAAGGTACATGCACTTGAATACAAATTTTGAGATTCTTGATCTGCTTCATTGATACCAGAGTTGACTTTGTCTTTGTACGCACATCACGATAGAGTGCCTTCTAAATCATTATGATGAAGGGTCATTGCCAACACATTGTCAATGTGAGGATTGGATATTATGCATGGAGGTGTGGATGGAGTATGTTTAGGGATACGAGATGGATTGGTTGACAACTTGGAAACTTTGACTCTCCAAACTTGGGAAGATGAGAAATGATGGGTGGATACGAAGTGTGCTTGAAATTAGGACCAACTACTTGATATACTTTGGTCATTTCTTGAGAAGCCTTCTTTTTCTTGTGTGGACATCTATGATAGATACTTTGCCCCATATTTTCTTTGACTAATAGAGTTTGATAGGGATAATCTTTCTTTGTATATTTTGGTATCCATGTGTATTTGATTTGTCCATTATGCTCCTCAGCTTCTCTTTCTTTGATAATGTTCATTGTTCTTTGATTCAAATCTTTATTTGATGTTGGTCCCAATTTGTGGATGGGGTGATGGGTGGATGAATATTTGTGATGTGGTTGGTTGTAGTATTGGCATTGGTTTCACCATAAGGACTCTTCATGCTCCCTATGTTGACATTTTCTTGAGACGAAGTTTCCCCCAGTATGGCAGTAGTGGCACCTTTGTTCTTTGATTTTTCTTGTTTTGAGATGTCTTATTTAGTAAGCATGCCCTCATAAATGACCACTGTGGATGACGTTGTTTCAATTTTTTGTTGTGCTAACTCTGGAATGTCCTATTCTATTTGGCTTATTTCCTTGAGTGGATGATGATGGGTATCTTCATACATGATTCCACCAATCTGAATTTTGGACATATATGATCCTGATGTTGACAATTGATCAGTTTGACTGTAGGAATCAATAAACACTCTTTTTGTGTAATAATGTCAGAAGTAAAGGAATCCTGTTATGAATGCAGATCATTTATGTGTCCATCCAAAGAAAGTATCTCATGGGTAGATGGAGGAGTATGTGATATGTGGACATGATCACCATTTGTGACACCTTGTATAGATAAGAGAGTTTCCATTAGATTATTGTAGTATCTTGGAGATACAAATTCTTGATCTTGAATAATTTTGGAATCACCTTTGACATGCTTTGGATCAAGTTCTTGACATGGGTCAGTTTCAAAGGATGGATTGTTATAAAATGTTCTTGGATGTCATCATTAGGCATGGGAATTGGCTCAATATCCTCTTCATTTTTTAGTGGACTTGGATCAAATGTTGAGTTGAAGATTCCTTCAATATCTACAACCATGAGGTCAAAGGATGTCAATATGTCTTGGAAAGGACCATTTCTAGACTTTGGTGAAATATGTTGATCATGCTTTGGAATTAATTTTTGAGGTATTACCTCTAACTCGTTAGGTGATGTAGAGACATTCTCAACATCGTCATTGGTCGAATCCTGATCACTGTCCCCAATAGTTATCTTTTTTATGTTTGTACTTGTGTTTGTTTGGTAGCTTGAGGAACTTGTGTAGCTTGGGAGGCTTGGGTAGCCTGAGTAGCTTGGTACTAATGGAGTGCTTTTTGGCAGGCTTTGTAAGCTTTTAGCGCATTACTATATTGGCTTGCTGCGTTTGGTTTAGGTGGTAGTGGTGGAAGATTCAAAATTGTGCTGGATTAAGTCACAAATGGTTGAGATATCCTTGGAGTGATCATGGTAGTCAGGGGTTGAGATGTGATGGGTGTGAGAATGGTGGTTGCAATGACTGAGGTGATAGGTCCTTGGGAGACCATGTTTTGATTTTTTGGGATTGACGTTGTTGTTTGATTGGATACCATCTATTGTTGTGATATCAATAGAATATTTGGAGGATTTGATGCAATGATTTGATTGGTGGTTGATGGATTGCCTTGGATCGATTGATTTTGGACAATGTTCTGATTTGGGATTATGTTTAGATTTGGCATGATAGGTTGAAATTGAACATTTTTGATGTTTAGAATCACATTGCCTTTATTTAGGTAACTTTTATTTTGCATGGTGTTACCTTGACTTGGATTAATACACAAAGTCATTAACATCTTGTTTGGACTTTGAACAAAATTTGTATGAATATCCATCCAAAATTTTACCAAGTTTTGATTCAAAATTTTCATGTTTTGTAAAATTTTATTTGGTACATTAACATTTGGTATGTTGGGATTTGATGGGATGACGTTGTTCATTTGAAGGATCATGCATTGATTGTTTAGTTGATAGACTTGTATGTTTGGGCTTGGATTTAAATCTACCATCAAGAAGAGTGTTCCAAAATTTTGACTAGGTATACTCACATTTGTTGTACCATTGAGGTTTGTAGGAGATAATCATCCCATTTATGGATTGTATAAATGTGAGTTTTGGTAAACAATCGACATTGTAAGACTTTGAAAGTTCAATTGATTTAGATTACTCATGATGTATGGATCAAGTTTATAAATTCCATGTTCCTCTTGTGTTGAGGTATAGTTTCGACCATAAAATAAGGATCAATTTTCAATAATGTGGGAGGTGAACCTCTAATTCTTTGGGTTGATCCAAAATATAGGAACAAAAAAGAAAGTCTAAGATTTTAAGGATCAAAAGGATGGTGATGAGATATGAAAGAAAGATGATTTGTGAATGATTGGAACTCTAAGGAAACCTTGAAGGGGATACTAAACTTTAGGACTTTGATTGATGTTTTGATTTGATTTGGGATTGGTTTTATTTGATTTAGATAGTGAACTCATAAACTCTAAGAGGTTGGATGTTGTCTTAGAGTAAATTTTTCCACAATATGTTAATTTTACTAAGTGTGTAAAGAAGGATTCATCTAGACACACCTAACTAAACAAGATGATTTTGATTTGATTTGATTTTGGATTTTGGATAGTGAACTCATAAAACATAAGATTTTGGATGTTATCAAGGGATA
>VDFB02085232.1:0-22383 GCA_007258455.2 Sequoia sempervirens | reverse complement strand
CTCTCGCCAAGATAAAGTTTGAGTACTTCCGAGATAAGCTTGGTATGGTGGAGAATTCAGCCTTGACTGAGTAAGAGTCTCAGTATCAGTGTAGCCTTGTTAATACATTTTCTTCTGAGACGGAAGAATTTGAGGTGCAAGTCCTTGTTAATACATTTTCTTCTGAGACGGAAGAATTTGAGGTGCAAGTCCTTGTTAACACATTTTCTTTTGAGACAGAAGAATTTGAGGTGCAAGTCCTTGTTAACACATTTTCTTCTGAGACGGAAGAATTTGAGGTGCAAGTCCTTGTTAATGCATTTTCCTCTGAGACAGAGGAATTTGAGGTGTAAGCCCTTGTTTCCACCCTCTGAGCTTGAGTCATGGTGGATGTCATGTGTGAGACTCCATGACATATCTTGTACTTGTGAATGTCACGTTGAGGTGACAACATCACGCAAGTGATGAACACTTGTACACACCATAGTGTGGTTATTGTCTTTATGGTGGATATCGTATTGAGGCGATTTCTAACATCATGTTGAGTTGATTTGTCTTGAGCAGCTGGAAGTTCCCTCCCTAGCTGAGAGGGAGTGTTAATGTTTTGAGCAACTTCGAGTTCATCCTTCCAACTCAGTCCAATTGGAGGCAACATAAATTAAATGATAGCCTTTCGGCTATTTAATTTATATTCAAATTTTTTATTGACTTCATTTAATGAGGAGGCGTGAATGTCATAAGGCCGACCTCATTCCTTATCTATTATTATTATATTCTCTCTCTTGACAACATGATAATTCTGGGCTGACCTCATTGGAAAATATAATCTTGGCCGACTTGTTATTTGTTCTATCTCTTCTTGAGGCCGACTTTGTCTTTGAAGAGATGTAATCTCTCTTAGCCATGTATTTATAGAAGACCACTTCTCTCCTTGTTTGATCATGAAGCTCACTCCATGCAAGTGCGAATTCCTTAACAGCAGAGTGCGAATTAGTTTCAGGCGTGATTTATATCCAGTGCGAATTTCTTATTTGGAGATTGCGAATATCATTCAAGAAGCGAATTATATAAGTCTGAATTCTGACTAAGAGCGAACTACTTCAAGTGCGAACTGTGAAGAATGATTTCCCTGAGTGGAATCTTGAAGGAATTTCTTCAAGAGCAACAAGTACAGTTGCAAGTTGTCAAGAGCAACCGAGAATTCTGAAGGAAAGTTTCTTCTGTGTTGCATCTTACATAGGTGTTGTATATTGGCTTTGTGTTAGGCCTCATTGTAAAGAGAATTGTTGTCACTGTTATAAATATAAGAGAGATCTTTGTTGCTGGGTTTTTCTCCCTCAAGAGGAGGGTTTTCCCTGGGTATCTGCTGTGTTATTGTTTCTGTTTTTTGAATTATTTTCTGTGCACTTAATCTGGTCATTAAAATTTACACCCACATAGGGTTTTCTAACAAAAAAAAATGAATGATTTGATTCAGAATCAAGAGATTCCCTTAAGCTAGGGATTTTTTTACAAAAGATGCAAAAATACATGTAATGCATTATGGGTCGAGCCCAGTACATGGAAGAAATAGCAAAAATACAATAAGAGTTTCTTCTTTAAAGGAAGAGGTTCATTTGAGTCCATGCTAGGGACTAATACAATAATTTCAGAGTAATCAAAGCAGGCATATGATGGCCGCGCCATGGAGATTCTTTTCCTTTTTTAAAAGCCGAATACCCACAAGAATATTCGAGTGGGGAATGCAAATATAGAGGAGGGAAACCATGTTTCCAGTTCATGCAGTATTGGAAATCACTTAGAATAAGATCCATCATTCAGAGAACTAGCTCACTCTGGAGATTCTCTTTTCACATAGATCACCCACATCTGAAAAGAGTTTCCATGTTTCAATAGATGGTTTGATTGTTTGCAAATCTGAAAAAGGGTGCATATCTGATTGATAACAGTGATATTGATCAATCAAAAGGATAGGGGCATAATTCCTCAGAATTAAGTTCCTCCTTGAATTCCTTTAAGGGAATCCTTCATGGTTTTTCATTCTTGGTCAAAGGATGAACTAGGTGGTGGTGGAGTGGTTTATGGATGATGTTGTGTGTTATAGACCTTAAGTGAGATGGTATTTTGATGTTTGTTGACATAACTATTGGAATTGATGTTGACCTCGAGTGAATTCGGTATGGTCATGGTCGAAGTAGTGATATTATAGATTTTTGGATTAGGAATGGAGATAGAAATGGGATCTATATGGGTATTTATGGTTTGTGCTCCAAGTGGGATGTTTATTGTGTATGTGGTATGACTAGTGGACATGGGATTTTGAACCTCATTAGGAATGGAAGTGGATAATTTATGTGATTCAAACCCTTGATATAAGGGATTACCTCTAATGTCTAGGGGTTGTTTCCATTTAGTAGGAATGATAGGGTCTACATGAGGATCAATTTGGTCATGTTTGGGATGAATGACTCCATGGGTAGGATCAAGATTGGAGAGGTCATAACCAGGAGGTAGTTGTGCCCCCAATTCTATGACTTATCTAAGGATGGAATTTTTGTTTGTTTCAATGTATTTCTCCATAATATATTTCCCTTGTTTGGAATCTAGGATAGTATTGGGATCAACAGTATACTCAGGTTGGTGAGGAATATCATCATCAATTTCACTATCATCATGCGAAACTTGGGAAGTCTTTCCTAAGAAAGGAAACATTTCTATGAGTGGTTGACTATGAATAGGATTTTATTCCATGTTCTCATGTCTAGTGTTTCATCTTGTGGTGGGAGGCATTGGTATTGTTTTCATATTTGATGTTGGAAAGGATGGATGTGGATGGACCTAGTGTTCTTGTTAGGTTTGTGGTGACTAATCCAAAAAGAATCAAATCCTAATAATAGAGGATAACCTTATCTGATGAAATGGATGATTTGGAATGAAATTAAAGGGATAATTTTAAATTGTATAATAGAATGATCCCAAAGGTGGGAAAAAGTGATTCAAGTGGACTAAATGGAGTGGATTGACTAAACTTGGATTTAAAGTGTGATGAGGGATAAATGTGTCTTTATTTTTACCCCTTTGTTTACCTTTTTACCTCTTTTTTCCTATAGAATCCCTTGTAGTTCCTGTCATTATTTGTTAATGAAGTAGGGATATTTAATAAAATGAAAAGAGAGGATAGAAACTTGTGGATATATCAAAACCTTTAATTATTTACTAATTATCCTTGTGACTATGAAAAATAGGGGATGATTAGGTGGATGATGCGTGGGAGCAATAGGAGCATCGGTGGAATGAGGACAAGAACTATTTCATGAGTCATGTGTCACTTGTGATTAAGTTCAGTCTAAGTTGTTTTGTTTTTGGAACGATGTCAAATTTGTAAATCTATTTTTAAGAAGCTTTTAAAGGTTGTTGGCCACTGGCCATAACAAGCCAAACAATCGTATATCTTTTGTAAACTCAGCGACATATGATCTATATATATATATGTATGCTAAGACTTGAGTTGGTAATTGGTAATATATCTGTAAGATGTTGTTTTGATTAAAAGAAGATTGGAGTTTGAAATCTTGTTTTGCATAAACATCGAGTAGAGTAAAGTAAGCTTTTTTTTCTTCACTAGAAATCGGAGAAGGCAGGGCCCACTTCCTCGATCACCCAGTGACTAGTTGTAGCATCAATGTGTTGTGTGGTAATGAGACTTTCTTAGTTTTAAATATGTTTTGATCTTTAATTGTTGTGCTAGTTTAAAACCATTTAATGTCTTGTTAATTATTATTCGATGTATTGTTGATTGATGTATTTTTTTTTATATTGTGCTACAGGTACATTTGATTTAGCGGATTACTTAGCAATTAGATTTAATCGATGTGTTCATTGTTCTGTATAAATTTGATTTAGCAGATTATTTCAAACAAGTGTTAATTGGAGAGCTTATTAATATGTGTGAACTTTATTTAGCACTGTACATTCCATAATTCATTTGTTTCTGGTAGTCTACTATTAGTAAGAATTAAATTTTGTGTTTTATTGGTTAGTTTTAATCTGCTGTTGTTGCAAACTGTTCAACCCAGGTTCCTGTCACATAGGTGACAGGAGATCTGAAAACCAAATTTTTGAACAAATGCAATTCGCATGTATTTGCATCCATCCTCACTTGGATTTCTAGGTTCATCCCTTAGGCAAGCAACCCCAATATCTTTCACAAGCCTACACTTCCAGATTGACATTAAGGAGTAAATTGAGGAAATTGCAAAATTCCTAAAAAACTAATCTCAATCCATTCATCCATTTAAGATAGAATTACAAAGGTAGTTATACTTAGAATATCAACCACAGTTTAATCCAATCATTTTGGTGTCGTTGCTGGGGAAAGATATTGAAGGCCTGAAATCATAGCAAGTTGAGTTAGGACCAGTATGTCAAGAGGAAATCCTATACAATTGTCGACCTTGATAAGGTTAATACTCCTGATTTATGCTGTTGTAATATTTAGGTGCATGAATCGTAGTAGGGATAGTAGAGCAAGATTTATTATAAAAGAAAAGGGAAGTATTTCACAACCTGAGAAATTTAAATCAAAAACATCCATTGAGGGAACACAACTCAAAGAATTGCAAAATAGGTCAAAGCCATGTTTTGAAGGAAGTAGTTCAACTCAGAAGATATTGGAAACTAAATTGCAATCAGTAGAGTTACCCAAACCGGACATCGAGAAGTGTGTCATAGAGTCTACTACTGTTGAGACACCTGTAGGTACCTATCCAAGTTCTTTTGAAGTATTCCGAAGAAAGGTTGAAAATTTCTTTTGGGAATCTTATGGGCCAGAAGCTAGTCCATTCTCATAAACCCGAGAGCCATTTAAAACCTACTTTACCCCTTTGGCACTAGGTGTCATGGATCCCAACAACAACAACATGAACAAAAATAACAACAAAAATGATGCGAGAGCATTAGCCCACAACAATTCGGTCACCTTTGAGTTCCCTATTACGCACCCTGAACAAGATGCTCCTATGAAAAATATTTCACTCTGCTTTACTAGTTTTTCGTGGTCTTTCTATTGAGGATCCTGACATGTTTCTATTTGAGTTTGATGTGTTGTGCCACAACTATGATTATCAGAGTGATGCATAGAAGCTCAAATTGTTCCCAGGCACATTAAAGGATGCAACCCTACATTGGTTCATGAACCTCATTAATATTAGAACATGAGAAGTCATGAAGGAATTATTTTTGACCAAGTACTAGGAGTATTTTAAAACAAAAGAGGTGTGGGATGAAATCTTCCGCATGACACAAAAAGAAGATGAGTTTGTGGAAGATTACCTTGAATGCTTCATGTTCATTTTCAATGATCACGACAACAAGGGCTAACTCTTGATGTTGTTAAAATGTTGTTTCTTATAGGTGTGAACCAAGATTCCAAACCTACATGAACATAAGAGACAAACACTATATTAGATCAAATGCAAGGTTGGTATCATGATTCCTCAAGAAATCCATTTGAATTACAAAGGAAAAGGAATGCAATGAAGAACACAACAAACATAAACCAAAGATATCAAATCCTATTCTAAATGCAAAGAAAACTCTTAATCTCTTGAGGGAATTGGTGCCAATTTGATGTGAAAATTGGCCCTTTCCCAATTCCAATGATGCAATGTAGATGCTTGATGAAGAGTGATCTGCTTGATGAATGCTTCCAGTGTGTTCCAAAATGAAAATTTGCATAACCTAGCTATTGGATAAAATTGGATGAGGATTGCTATGGATTTGAGTATAATCACTTTGCTCAAATTGTGGATGATAGAATGAGGAATGAAGCCTCTTATTTATAGAATGATAAGATGGAGAAATGCCAAAAATGAAGCAATGTGAGACTAACATTCAACTAATGGCAAGGTGCCACTTGTCCAAATGTGAGTGGATGGAAGATGTGCACATTTTGATGAATGTGCTCATAAATGCAATTAGGTGATATTTGAAAATGTTGAAATGACATGTAAGAGGGAAATGAAATGCCTTAAATGCCACTTGGCTCAAGGAAAAAGGACTTATTAGGTGAAGTAAATGCCTTGTTGGAAGGACAAAGTCCACTTGGATTTTGAATTCAAATTTGAGGGAATATTCCTCCATTATGCCATGTTGAGAGAAAATAGAGATTTAATAAATGAATTAAATCTATTTTCATGTGCAAGTGTCAAAACCTAGAGGATGGGACTTGCATTAGGATTAAATTAATCAAGGTCAATTAATTTAATGAGAGATTAGGGGATGTGACATATTTGATTTAGATTTAGGGGTTAATTTAAATCAAAGATGAGAAGAATGTGATTTAGATATTAAATAAATATTTTTGATTTATTTAATTGGAGGGGATGATGTTAGATTAAATCAAATAAGATAAAATGATTTATTTAATTAAGAGAGGAAAATTGATGAGTTTAATCAAATAAGGGGATTTGATTAAATGGTTAGACCTAGGGATGATTTAGGATGAAATGGTGTTAATAATTGGGATCAAATGTGCAACGTCAATCAGTACATTTTCCATGTCTACAAGAGGCATAAGAGATGATACTATGGAGATAGAGGATCTAGTATGGGTTGATAGTGACTTGGATGAGTCATTTCCCATCTTGAAAATTTATCAAGCCTTAGATATGGAAGAACCTACCAAGGATAATATTCTTGTTAATTTTCTTCAGAATAGATATGCATCTAATGAATCTTTTGAAAGTATGGTTCTCCATTTAGGTATAAATACTCCTTGTCCTTTTGGAAACTTTCCATTGGTAGGTAGCTCACGATCTATTCAACACTTTGTCACATTGCATCAGTTGCTACCTCATAATTGCTTGTACAGTTCATTTTTATCTTCTAGAAATTCTAGTGATATGGCATCCACCTTTCAAGTACTAGCCATTAACTCACCTACACAATCAGAAGCTATGGAAATTTTGTCTGATCATACACTTAATATTAATCCACAATGAACCACTGAACAAATCCAAGATCTCATTGCCATGCTTAAAGCTAATAAAGATGCATTTTATTGGGAATGCCAAGATATGCATGGAATTCATCCTAACACCTACACACATCATATTTTCATTGAAGAAGGTAGTCATCCAATTAGGCAACCACAACGGTGACTCAACCCAGTCTTGCGTGAAATAGTTAAAGAGTTACAAAAATTGTTAAATATTGGGTTTATATATCCTATTTCAGATAGTCAATAGGTCTCTCCTCTAGTTGTGGTTCCCAAGAAAAATGGTAAGTGGAGAATTTTTGTTGATGATAGAGCACTTAATAAAGCTACTAAAAAGGATCACCTCCCATTATCATTTATTGATCAAGTGTTGGACACTCTTGCAGGTAAAAAGTTCTTCCCTTTTCTAGATGGGTTCAATGGCTACAACTAGATTTGCATAGCACTTGAGGACCAGGACAAGACTACTTTCACTTGTCCTTGGGGCACTTTTTTCCTATAACGTTTTATCGTTCAGTTTATGTAACACCCCTGCCACTTTTCAAAGGCCAGTTTTTAGCATTTTTGTGGATCTTGTAAATGATTGTGTTGAGGTGTATATGGATGATTTTATTGTCCATGATAATACTTATGAAGAGGCTAAAGAAAATCTAGAAAAGGTACTTAGGAATTGTATAGACACTAATTTATCATTAAGTCATGAAAAGTGCCATATGCTTATGAAAGAAGGGATAGTACTTGGTCATTATATTTCTTCTAAGGGTATTCAAGTCGATCCCAAAAAGATATAAATTATTTAGGACTTGCCTACACCCACCAACCAAAAGGATGTGCATAGTTTTCTAGGCCATGCAGGGTACTATAGGAGGTTTATCCAAAATTTTAGTAAGATTTCCTCCCCCTTGTTTGCTTTGCTATTGAAAGATGCCCTTTTCTCCTTGACACTAGAATGTCAAGAGGCTTTTGAAACCATTAAGAACAAGCTTGTCACCACACCAGTACTCAAAGGTCTAAACTAGGAACTAGCTTTTCATATTCACACTGATGCCTCGGATTGTTCCATGGGAATTGTCCTTGGACAGAAAGAAGATAATCTCTTCTACTCCATTTACTATATTAGCAAGAATTTCACGGGGATGAGGTAAATTATACAGTAACTGAAAAGGAGTTCTTAGTTGTTGTTTATGCAATTAATAAGTTTTGTCATTATATTACTAGATATAAAGTGTTTGTTCATAGTAATCATTCGACAATTTGATTTCTAATGAATAAACTTGTAACCAATAGAGTTAATAGATGGTTACTTTTGTTTCAAGAATTTAACATTACTATACTTAATAAGTCTGGTTGTGAGAATGTGGTTGCAAACTTTTTGTCTAGGTTACAACAACAAGATGATGAACTAGTTCCAGTTGATGACGCCTTTCTAGATGAACATACCTTTGCTATATCAACAAAGAGCCCGTGGTACGCTAACATGGAAAACTACTTGGTTACTTGCAAGTTCCCACCTCATTTTTCTCTGAGGGAATGTTGAAAGCTGGTCGGACTCAATGGTGATTATACGTGGATCAATGGATTAATCTTTCATCATGGCCTTGACGATATCATGCGTCAATGTGTACCTAATGATGATGTCTTTGACATACTTCATGCATGCCACATAGAACCCTGTGGAGGACAATTTTCCACTCAGAGGACCGCTTGGAAGATCTTGACTACAAGCTACTATTGGCCTACACTCCATAAGGATTGTAAATGCTATGTTCAACACTATGATAAATGTCAACGTATGGGCCACCCCACACGCTTAGATGAAATTCCTCTGCATCCTTAGTTGTCCATTGAGCCTTTTGAAAAATGGGGACTTGATTTTGTTGGACCTGTCAACCCACCATCTCAGAACAAGGAATGCATCCTTGTGTGCACAAATTATGTAACAAAGTGGGTTGAAGTTGTTTCTTTGAACCATGCCTGGGACACCAAAGTAGTTGAATTCCTTTATTTTGAGATTTTTACCCAATTTGGTGTTCTGCATGAGATAGTTACAAATGAAGGTCCATAGTTCACTTCTGAGCTCATTTCTGCTTTGGTTTGTGAATATGAGATTCAATATTGCAAGTCTTCACCTTACCATCCCCAGGCTAATGGTCAGGTTGAAGTCACTAACCGAGAACTCGAGAACATTCTTACCAAGACAATTTCCCTCCATAAGAAAGACTAGGTTGCACGACTTCCTGAAGCTATGTGGGCCTATCATA
Source organism: Sequoia sempervirens (assembly GCA_007258455.2). Classification (NCBI taxonomy): domain Eukaryota; kingdom Viridiplantae; phylum Streptophyta; class Pinopsida; order Cupressales; family Cupressaceae; genus Sequoia; species Sequoia sempervirens. The sequence goes on along the minus strand of VDFB02085232.1, from coordinate 13,146 downwards.
CTACATGAAAAACCACCACTAGTTTGACACCTTACAAGCTTGTCTATGGTAAGAGGGTTGTTCTTCCTATCGAATTTGAGGTGAAAACTCTTCGCACCACAATCTAGATGGGTATGAACTTGTTTGATGCACAGAAAGAATGAATTGCACAAATCCACTCATTAGATGAACTTCGCCGACAAGTGCTCTTCCATGCAGAGATTGTCCAGAACCAGCATGCTCTCTGGCATGATTGTTTCATTCAACAATGGTCATTTCAACTAGGTGATTGGGCACTCTTGTATGATTCTCGTTTCCAAGATTTTAAGTGAAAGTTCCACACCTACTGGCTCGGGCCCTATGAAATTGAGGTGGTCTACGATAACAAGGTTGCCAAGCTTCACACGATGGACTCCAATCACATGGATTTAGTTGTCAATGGTCACTAGTTGAAGTTGTACAAGAGGCCTCTCTCAAGGGAAGAATTTTTCTTGAATTTTCCTAAGGAATTCCATCTACTTGCCAGAGTTTCTATGGCCTCTCTCAATACCTTTTAGGTACTTTTCAAAATGTTTTTTTTCTAAAATGTAATAAAAGATCCAAAAATGAAAACCCTTGAGCATTGTTCGCCAGTTAACACTTGAAAACTAGTTTTTGGCAGACGTTAACTACTAAATAAGTCTTAGAGGTGAAAATCGGGTTCCCAACGCTTCTAGGCAGTGATAGGATGAAAACCAGGTTACTGGTGGTCTGTCATCAAGATTAAAATTTGAAAAATAAAATAAAAAATAGACACTTCCTATCACTTTTGTGACAGAAGCTACTTTATACATTCCACAACCCTTTTTTTTATTTCATCTTTGGTATGTACAGGGAAGGATTTTTATTCTCCACTACTTAAGGGCCACTCTTGGACATCTGGGTTTTTCTTTTTCATCGGTATATCATCTTCTATGAGCTTCATTCTACCTGGTTGTTTCGGAACTAAGTTCCTGTCATTTTATAGACAGGAGCTTCGAGTCATTTTTTATGCAGTATGTCACTCCTTGTTGGTTGTCTACTTCTATTGTGGCTCTTTCACCTCCTTCTTGGTGTTGCTACCCGTTTGTAAGTTCTGAGGGATTTTTCATGCTTCCATCCGGTCGCTCCATCATTTCTAGTTGTACCTCCTTTGTGTTGATCTCATGGTATGTCTACTTGCCCAGCCTTGCTCACTCCCAGCCTTCATTTCCATGTGGCCATATGGCGTTGGTGATACCCTATTCTTCGTACCCCTCCACTTGGGCAATGACTTTAATGATGCTCTTTATTGATACATCATTCTCATCATCACTATGTGTCACCTTTCTCTCAGCTTTGTCATTGCTCCACTGGCATCTTCATGTGTTCACCATGTGATTTGATCAGTTCCCTCTTATGTTTCACTGGTTCCTCGTGCCTCGTCCACATCATCTTTTGTAGACATGATGGTTTGGTATTGGTATATTTCAAGTTTATATTTTTCTTTGTTGTTTTATTTTATATCTTCCATTTTCTTTAATAAATGGTGACGTGTCCCATGGATGGGACACATGCTAAGCTAGGGGGGGAAACTATCCAATCATACCTATCATATATCTGGGCACTATCAAATCGTAACTGTACCGTATGTTGTTATATTCATTTCACCTTTCTTTTCTGCCCATTCTATCTTCATTTTCTGAGAAACCATATTTATTTGACACGTCGGAAATCTTTATTCTTTGGCCTCGTTCATTTCATAATATTATTACTACTACCATCCTTGTGTCAATCATAACCTACCATTATTACCATTTCAAACTACCATCCAAATTTAGTTAACTATTTTCCATTTTTACCTATTATCTGAAAATTGCTCTAAATCATTCTCAACATATTTCCCTTACCAATGGCAGTTTACTCTAGCTGCTAATAGATTTTGTCTACACACTATTCCAAGTTGACGAGAGTGCCTTATTTTGGTTTGAAACAAACCTCCTGGTAGCATTATGGCAGGAGAATACATGCATCATTTTGAGCCTATGAATATGGATGAATCAAAGGCTCTGGCAATGGCTGAAGCATATAAAATGTTTAAGTAGGGTGAGATGCGTACTTTAGAAGATTGAGAGGGTATGATGAGAAGCTTGTTGCAAGTATGAATGTGTATGGTGGTGTTGTCATTGATGTTGTTATTGATGTCAACACAGTATAGGTTGTTGTAGAGAAAGGAAACAAGTGATTGCAGGTGGTGCACGTATAGTTGATATATTGTAGAGATGTTGTGAGTACATGGAGCTATCTTTATGATATTGTAGGTGTGCTGATATGATAAGTTACCAAGTGTTTATGAGAAAATTAATAAATAGTGAAGACATAATTGTGTGTGTGTTCAGAATGTGCTCCGGTATGTGCTTTGCATTTATTTTGTGTTGATTATATGCTTGTACAGATTTTAAGTGTTGTTTAAGGGAATCCTTGAGTGATATATCCTAGATTATAGCTTCTGGTTTTATGAAGAGTGAAAATTGAGTTCACCGATTTGTGAACTAGTCTTGCAAAATTGTTTGTTTATGGATTGGGAGAAATGTATTTTCTCTACAGTCCTCTGTTGGTTTTTTTCAAGTCTTGCAGATCTAGAAGAAGGCTTGTAATTGTGTTATCTGTGTTCTATCAAAGGTGTTCGTGGTTTGGTGCTCTAGATGTGTTCCAGTGTATGGTGAAGCATGTTATGTGGTATGCATGTTATCTTCTTGTTGCAAAAGCATGTACTTCAAAGTTCATTGGTGTTTTCATTAGGTTTGGTCAACCTAGTGTTTACACACTATACGAAGGACAAGTATCAATTAAGGAAGCATGTGATTAATCTAAGATATTTTTTGGGTTCTAATTAAGTGTTGGTTTGGTCCGCTCTCATTCTCATCCATCGCAGGAATGTTGAGTTGCTGACCTAATTTGAATTTGTAAAATGAAGAGTGTGTAGCCAACCTTGGAGAAAGTTTATAAGATTGAAGATGGTATAAATATAAGACAGGATGTTAAGGATTGAATGCCACAAGTGTGAGAAGCAAGGTAGACACGAGAAATTTTATGAAAGTGAACTAAGGCAAGGAGAAATTCAATGTGTTAGACTCTTGAAATAGTGAGTTGATGGTTTTTGCAATTCTCTAATCAAGGTTGTGGATGTGTGCAAGTTGTTGTGGTGGATCTTTTGTTGCATTGAGATAATGTTCTCTGTGTAACAATCTTCTTTCTATCTTTCTTTGTCTATAGGCAATGAGCCTCCCTTCTGGACAGTGAGTCCTATCTTGGGTAGTGAGCCCTCTAGAAGTAAGCCTCTTTGTAAATAGTTTTGTAATTACTCTTATATTGTGAGTTAATTCTCACTGTGGTTTTTCCCTTATTGGGTTTTCCATGTAAATTTGGTGTTTCTTGTGTTGATATTGCTTTTTGTTATTTTCACTTCATGCTCATACTTAATAATTGATTAAATTGGTTGTGGAGATAATGATTGTTTGAGATTTGTGATGAATGTGTTTGGTGACAACTAATTCACCCCCCTCTCAGTTTTCTTGTTCATTTCAACAAATTTGGCATGTGAATTTTCCATGACATGTCACAGCAAATGAGCATGGATCTGTAGTTTGGAAATTCCTATTTTGGTTGAAGCTATAGTAGATGTCACTGGATTGTTGCTATCAAGGGAAAATTACTTCCCTGATAACTCAATGTGAGCGAAAGATATTAAGCACCTTCACAAGAAATTCCTGTGTTGTGGGGAGTTGGTTGAAATCGTCACTGGACAAGGCTCAAAGCTAGCTTAACTTCCGCCACCTTGGAATGATGTGGCGATGTTTTTCATCCAGTATATATCCTATGAAGTAAGGTATGTGTATGTCTATGCTAAATAAATTCGGCTCATGAATCATTTGTGTTGGGGTTTGTTTGTGAACCTTCCTTTCTTTCTATATTCTTCTATAATGCAAATGAGAAAAGCATTCCAAAAGGGGAGAAAAAATTCATTGGCCCATCATAGAATTATCAAATTGTTGATTGTGAGGGAGTTAAAGAGATTCTCTCCTCCAAGGGATTGGGATTCATTTGTTGCAGATGATACCCCAGAAAAATCGGTGGAGGAAGACCTCCCTAACACCTCAGAACACTCTGAGGAAGAGGACTCCCCTAATGTGGAAAAATCTCTTGTTAATTCTAAGGAAGAAGGGTCTAGACATGCGAGTTCAAATGAGGGAAGTGAAAATGAAAACCCTTCTAATACACCTAATGAGGGTTCTGAATCAGGGGATTTCCCTAGTAGTTCAAAGAAAAAGGATAAAAAAACCATAGGTTCAAGCGGTAAGTGGGTCAAGAGTTCTAGTGTTAGACAAGAAAATGTTGAGACTACTACACCTTACTCTAGGGGTAAGAAGAAATTACCCAATGGATCGGCCTTAACTTCTGAATCAAAGATTTCTCAAGATAAGAAACAATCACCAACCGTTAAGATGGATAAGTTAGAAAATTTAGCCAATGTAGCTAGTGATGTTTTGAACCCTAAGGAGACTAATGAAATTGGTGATATAAAAATTCTGGCCACAGTCTTCTGAAAAATAAGAGAATAGAGGTAGTCTCTAGGGAACTTAGGAGTAAAAGAAGGAAGATACAGGAAGAATCTAGGGCCACTCTATCATATCAAAAGGACCCTGAAATGCCTCCCCAAAACTCTCCAATTGCCAAAGAAATCCAAGTTGTCAGAGAGGGTATTCATGAGGAGAACACCATTCAGGTTGAAACTATGACAACTGAGCAAGCAGGTGCTGACAAACTAAGGAATTTTGTAGAACAGGAAATTGGTGGATTTGAAACCCCTCATATTGAAAGTCAAGAAGTAGAACAAGAATTTGAAGAGGGGAGAAAGAAAGAGGCAAATGAGTTGGTTGACCAAGAACAAGAAAATGTTGATATTCCTCACAGTGAACAAGGAGAAGAACAGGAAGCAAAGGCAGAGGAGGAATTTGAGGAGAATCCTCTGCTAACCAATGATGAAATCTGTGACATGTAGAATCTAGTGACCAAATTAACTAATGAGAATGAAGTTATACAAAAGAAGGTTCAGGATGCAGGGATCCTCAATTATTCATAGGCAGCAGAAATTGATCAACTTAAAGAGTAGGAAAATATTGTTAATGCTTCTCTTATGCCCATTTAGGAGCATAAAGATTAAATGCATCCACTGAAACAATTATGGGTTAATTATATCTCCAGTGTAATACAAAAGTGTTATGGTGTGTATCCTATGTCTCTTTGCATAAGGGCATGCAAAACCCTAAGTTGGGGGGAAATGATGAGGGATAAATGTGTCTTTATTTTTACCCCTTTGTTTACCTTTTTACCTCTTTGTTCCTATAGAATCCCTTGTAGTTCTTGTCACTATTTGTTAATGAAGTAGGGATATCTAATAAAATGAAAAGAGGGGATAGAAACTTGTGGATATATCAAAAGCTTTAATTATTTACTAATTATCCTTGTGACTATGAAAAAAAGGGGATGATTAGGTGGATGATATGTGGGAGCAACAGGAGCATTGGTGGAATGAGGACAAGAACCGTTTCATGAGTCATTTTTCACTTGTGAACAAGTTCAATCTAAGTTGTTTTATTTTTGGAACGATGTTAAATCTGTAAATCTATTTTTAAGAAGCTTTTAAAGGTTGTTGGCCACAAGCCATAACAACCCAAACAATTGTATACCTTTTTGGTTAATCTTTTGTAAAATCAGCAACATATGATCTCTATATATATGTATGCTAAGACTTGAGTTGGTAATCAATAATATATCTGTAAGTTGTTTTGATTAAAAGAAGATTGGAGTTTGAAATCTTGTTTTTCATAAACATCGAGTAGAGTAAAGTAATATTTTGTTTCTTCACTAGAAATCAAAGAAGGTAAGGCCCACTTCCTCAATCGCCCAGTGACTAGCTGTAACATCAGTGTGTTGTGTGGTAATGAGACTTTCTTAGTTTTAAATCTATTTTGATCTTTAATCGTTGTGCTAGTTTAAAACTATTTAATATGTTGTTCATTATTATTCGATGTATTGGTGATTGATGTATTTATCTTGATATCATGTTACAGGTACATTTGATTTAGCATATTACTTTGCAATCAAGTTTAATCAATGTGTTCACTGTTTTGTATAAATTTGATTCAACAGATTATTTTAGACAAGTGTTAATTGGAGAGCTTATTAATATGTGTGAACTTTATTTAGCACTTTACATTCCTTCATTCATTTGTTTCTAGTAGTCTAGTGTTAGTAATAATTAATATTTCTATTTTATTGGTTAGTTTTAATCTATTGTTGTTGTGAACTATTCAGCCCAAGTTCTTGTCACATAGGTGACAGGAGGTCTGAAAACTAGATTTTTGAACAAATGCAATTCGCATTTAGCTGCATCCATCCCAACTTGGCTTTCTAGGTTCAGCCCTTAGGCAAACAGCCCCAATATCTTTCACAAGCCTATGCTTTCAGATTGACATTGAGGAGTAAATTGAGGAAATTATGAAATTCCTGAAGACTGGTCTCAATCCATTCATCCATTTAAGATAGAATTACAAGGGTAGTTATACTCAGAATATCAACTGTAGTTTAATCCAATCAAAGTGTAAGTCACACACTTGGATCTTAGGATTGTTTGATTATGACTTTGACTTTGATTTTTGGAATCTACGGATTGGTGTAGAGTTTCCAAGGATTACATAATGGGCTTTATGATGATTAAAGGTCCCAAAGGTTGGACTAAGGTGAGGATTTTGATTAAAGGATCCAAAAGTGATAAACTTCAACCATGACAAAGGATTTGATTTGGATGATGATCAAATATGGACTATAAGGATGGTGGATAAAAGAGGGTAATAATGAAATGATTAAGGATATCCTAATGTTTTCAAAGATGTTTGATGTGACTTTAAGGATGAATAAGGTTATGATCAAGTGGAAAATGAGTGACAAAGGGATGTGTAACTTGCACTGAAAAGTGTGTTATGGATGATTGGATAATGGGACACATTTAAATATGGAAAAAGTATGAAGGAGTAAGGGTATGGTCAAAATGGATAAATAGGCAATGGACAAGGTATTGTTGCGATATGGGGGATGTTGGGATGATTTGGAAGTAAATGGTTATCCTAGGTTTGGCTTCAAGGTTTTTGTGTTTCAAAAGGATACTAATTGGAAAAAAATATTAAACAATCAAAAGTATTTCAAACTAGACTTGACTCAAACTTGGTATTGAGGGTTTACAAAACAAGCACTTAATATATACAACACTCAAACAAGAAGAATCAATAACAAGCCTAAATTTTTTCAATAAAAAAGTGTGTTAACTTAGTGGAGGCCCACACAATAAAATGCCTTAATATTAGTGTGAAGAACTTATCTTTCAAGATTCAATAGATAGGGATCCAATGGCACAAGGGCTCACCTTTTCCCTTTCTTTGGAGGTTTTTTAACTTTGTTGAAAAGAGCTATCTTTACTCAAGAAGGTACATGGTGATTAACTTCAAGTGTGATAGTATACCTTGCACCACACTAAGAAATGCTTGAAAGATCTTAAACTAGGCTATACAAGTCTTATATAGGGAATCCTCTAAACACCACAAGGGTACGTAAGGCCTAATCCATGAAATTGAAAGTGCAATAAAGTCAAACATTTGGGAGAAGAGGGTAACCCACTCTTCTCCTTCACTTCTCCAAGGTATAAAATTCTTGGGGGCTTAGCATGAATGACAAATTCACAACTTCTAAGAGGCATGTCTTTCAATTCATCTCTCAATACTTATACTCCACTAGAACACTAGAGTTGAATTCATCCCTTAGGGTGATGAAATCCCCAAGCAAACCCCCTAAAAATAAAACAAGACAACACTTATTTTTTATCATCAAGATCACCGTAAGGTGTAAGAGGAGAGCATACATAAGTGTGCTTAGGGTTTAAAAGACACGTGTAAATTATTAACCTAAATCAAAGCGTGAATGTGAATTTTAACCCAATTTCAAAGTGAGAACACATAAAGAAGAAAAAGAACACAAAAAAATAAAAAGTTTATAATCAATGTCAACAAAAAAATTTGTACAAAACCACTTATGTTAGTAGTTTGTAAGATAAAATTCTTGGAAACACAAAGAATTGCACACAAAATTCAATAAAAAATAAAAAATCAGTTGATCTTGTAGAAAATAAAATAGCAAATAAGATTCTTGGGATTTTCCTAATAATTTTAAAAAAAATCATTGAAAGCAATAAAAAAATGTAAAATTTATGGACAAATGAGGTTTCAAATAAAAGACTAAATTTGAATGATTATACATGAAATTTGGAGATTTTTTTTGAAAAATATACTCTCACCATCGTGTCAGTGTCTGAAGCAAATTTTAACGACTATAAAATTTTGAAAATCTAATTAGTCTAGAAAAAAATATGATGGTTTAACTAACATGTGCTTGTTAGAAAAAATAAATGAAGATGAACAAGGCTTAAGCCCCCTATTGGTTGGTCCCTAGTTGCCCAAGTGACTAAGAAAAAGGTCCAGGGGCTTAGGATTCTCACCAACCCCTAGATTCAAACAAATGTGAGAAGATTTTAAAATATATTTTATCATGATTAAATTTGAAAATATTCTTAAAATATATGATGCAGGAGCATCCTTGGTTCTTTGCAATCCTGCATCAACCAAAAATATTTTCATTTCAATTTTGTTCTTGTTCAATTCTTGTTCAATTCAAGTTGGCAGATTCAACATTTCATATGTTTCCATCGTGGGCATGTTCATTTTCCCTTATTCCAAGATTTCATAACGATTGGATCTTTTTCCAGCAAGTTATCACTTCCAGATTAAGTGAAAATTTCTAGAACAGAGCACCAAAGCAATTTCGAGCCTAATGGCTAGTTTTGTCTCTTGTGGATCCTTCTCGTAACTTGTGGATCCTTGCGGTGTGTTCCAAATTATTCTGTGGAGTGTCCCTAACCTTAATTTTGTTCCACACTTCATCCTATGCACCTGTCGAGGAGAAATTCAAATTTAAGGCTGACCTATTTCACGCACACGTTACAATTCCTTCATCGGAGATTGTAATGATCCTTGGCCGATGTAGAGGATTCTAGATCTTTGGATGTGATATAAATCATTATAACTGAACATTAGAAAGAAAAATGGATGAATATTGAATTTGATATGTAATATTTCAGCTCGTATTAAGGAGCATATAGGAATATTGTATTTCAAGCATGTTGTATCAGGCTAGTGAGCCCAATCTGTAAAATCGGATGTTGTCAGTTGATTGTAACTGAAATTTTTGGTAATATGAATGTTTGAATCTACATTTGCCTCCATATTCCATGTGGCTTATGTTGTGTAACTCTTGTTGCACGGTCCGGACTATTCTCTTTGAGGACCCTCCTACTGTGACTACATCAAATTGCATCAAAGCAAGGTTCGTTCTATGAGAGATCGTCAGATTTTGCGAAGTCCTATTGAAGATTTGTTGTGGGGTGGCAGATCGAGGATCTAACCTGTAGCTGTAGAGGACTTGTGTAAAGATGGCAGGAAGAAGAAATGGTAGAGGAAATGGAGCATGTGAAAATGCAGACCCAGCTATAATGGAGATGTTGAGAGGAATTATTGCTAGATTAGAGGCAGTTGAAACGACCTAGAGGAGAGGTTGACCAGTTGATGATGTGAATGATGAAGAGGTAGAAGAACAGGAAGAAAGGAAAAGAGAAAATCAACCTGGTTTGGATCAGGAAGAAGAGAGGTTCATAAGAGCCCTAACTAGAGTAAATACTAAACCACATTTCAATCCACTGGATTATAGTGGTAAGTTGGATTCAGATGAATTGCTTGATTGGATAACAGAGATGGAGAAGAATTTTGATTTTGAATGCACCGTCGAAGACAAGAAGGTGAAATTTTCTTGTACAAAGTTGAAAGGACATGTATCCCTTTGGTGGGAACATTTGTAGACAGATAGGAAAAGAAGAGGAAAGGAGAAGATAAAATCATGGGATTGGATGGTGAATAAGTTAAAGACGAAGTTTATGCCCGTAGACAATCAAATCAGTTTGTTCTAGAAGTTCTAGAATTTGAAGCAAGAGTTAAGTGTGATAGAGTATACTGAGGAGTTTTACAAGTTGAATATCAGATCCAGACATTTGGAGGATGAGGTCGAGCAAGTAGCTAGATATGTGAATGGCTTGAAGTTGTCTATATAGGATGAGATCAGTTTGATCAAGTTGTTGAGTGTGGACGAGGCGTAGCAATGTTCCATAAAAGCATAAGAGAAGCTGAATAAAAGACATGAGCAGAGATAGAGAGGAAGAGGCAGAAGATTTCAGATAGGAAGAACTTTCACTGGAGGAGGAAGAGGATCTTTTACAGATCATAATAAAGATAAGGAAGTTAGTAAGAATGATAATTTGTACCATAGAGATGATGGAAACTCTTATCGAAGAGGAGGATATGGTGGTTTAAATGAATGAGGGGTTATAGAAAAGATGATAGAGGACAAGAGAAAAAGAGTATTCAGGGAACTGTTTTGAGGTGGTGGAGAAGGACATAGAGCATTTGAATGTAATCAGGGAGAGACAAGCATAAAGATAGAGAAAAATAGAAGAACAACCTTTGTTGAGGAGGATCATGCTAGATCATCTAATAAACTAGAAGAGGGAGAAGTGTTGGTGAACATAAGAGTATTGTGTCAAAGTGAGATGGAGAAAGAACCATTGCAGAGAAAGAATTTGTTTCAGATCAGATGCAAGGTAGGTGGTAAATGTTGTAGAGTGATTTTTGATAGTGGAAGCTCGGGAGAATCTGGTTTCTAAAGAAATGGTGACCAAATTGAAGCTAGAAAGATTGAAACACCTGAAGCCTTATCAGATAGCATGGATTCTAGATGAGCATAATGTTGGAAACAAGCAACACTGAGAGTGGGGGTGAATCAATGTTGTGCAAAAATTTAATTTTATTATTCTTCTCGTTAACTTACTTAACCATTCAACAAAGGAAATGTGCAGGAATAGAAAGAACACAATCACAACACCATAACAACAAGATTTTTACATGGAAACCCTGTTAGGGGAAAAACCACGGTGGATGGCCAATCCATAATATATTCTAAGTATACCCAAAATAAAGATTACAAAATGGGAATGCACTTACATTCAGGCACACTACCTAGAGCTCATTGCTCAAATAAGATACACTCACTGCCTTACAATGATTTGGATTGAATCCAAAAGAGTGACCTAATAGAATAGCATCTATAATGCATTATTACAGTTTCGGTTAAGCTCTTGTAGTCAATCTTCTATCCTTCTGACTGATTCAACAATTCTGCTCTACTCTACACAAAGTTGCTATGCCAAAAACTTTAATGCACAAGTGAAACTGTGCATAATTGCCTAATCACCCTTCTAATGTTCGTAACACACTTCTATATTTACAACTTACTCTCACCAAATAATATGATTGATCTCTTATATATATCTGCAACAAGGATCTTGACATGCCAGGTTGGCCTCAAGATAAATACAAAATATTCTTCATGTGTTGGCTCAAATCATAAACAGTTTTTGATGCGTATCCATACAAGTCAACTACGACATAGCTTGGACCCAAAACAAAATTCTTAAACATAAAAAACATTTAAATAATTACTCCTTATACATCCACAACACGCCACATTCATTGAGTCATCCATAATGAGCAAATAAACGAAAAAACATCTTGTCGGATCTCCTAACTCATACATCAATTAATGCAACACCACAAAATTAAATAATGAGATAACATACATGGTTAACAAACTATCCTGGGGATCCACAACTCAAAAATATGATCCGGTGAAGCAAAAAAATTGACATAGTAACTGGATACCATGTTCTTCATATTTCCTGTCGGTAAGATTCTATTCTCAACTCCTTCTGCCGGTATGACCACATTATGATCTGCAAACTAAGGTAATGACTTTAGCTACCATCAATGAAAACATTAGAAGCCATATTCCAACAATCTCCCCCTTTGGAATTGATGGCAACACTTAGTGAAAAATGAATAAGTGTCGAGACTAGTAAGTACGCAGCCAAAATTTTAAAATTTTAAAACACATCTTTTCAAAACACTACTCCCCCTTAGAATGTCCAGGAATTTTTCACTGCACTCTCTCCCCCTTTGACATCAATGACAAAATTGGGGAATCCAAAATTTCAAGACTGTTCAAACATAACTTGTGACTTACAGAAATTTGAAGACATCTGCAAAGTCATTCTTCAACACACTTAAGCTTGAGTTCCAAACACTTTCCAAAATGGTCACAAAGTAACTAAGACAAAGTTTCTGCAGCTTCAAGATTTACTGGGTCAGGAGCGACCATAGCATTTTTAGCCTCATTCAATGCATTCACCATTATTTCAATTTTTGGACTGATTAGTCCTCTGAGTTTGCATATTCTCCCAATAGTCTTCTCATTTTCAAGCTTCAAACTCTTTATTTTGTCAAGCAAAGACATTACCTGACCTTCTTGTTTACCAATATTACCAACTAGTGGGTCAAAAGCATTAGAAATAGTGATCAATTGTTTCTCAATACCCTTCACCTACTTTTCATTTGCTTCGGTGAATTTTGATAAGACTAAACAAGACTTATACACTTTTCTTCCTTCAGAAAAAGTATCTTGAACATTTTTCATGCAGGTGCCTAACTGAGTTTTTTCTTTTGCAATCAGTTATTTCAAACTACCAAGTCTCTTTTCCTTAAAATCCTTCTGCACCTTAATCAAGGCTGATTTCTCAAAAGATTCAAAGTGAGAACTTACATAATTTATTAGCTTCTTTAGCTCATCGGAAGAAGAACCAGATGGATCCATGACATGAGTAGGCATTAATTTCTACAGAACTCCAGATGCAAGGCTCAACAATTCACTGTCTTCTATGTGAGACTTCAAAATCCTCTCACTGGCTTTGGCTTGAGCAATTGAAGCAACCTTCATCATCTGAATTGGGGAAAAAGTGGATAGATTGATTGAGCTTTCATCCAATTCAAGATCTAATTATTCCTGTTGCTCCATCAGATATCTCTTCACAACCTTGGTAGAGTCTCTTGCCTCTATTCTGAT
>VDFB02085231.1:0-30156 GCA_007258455.2 Sequoia sempervirens | reverse complement strand
TGTTAGTACTATTTGCCTTGGTTTACTATTGGTATAATTAATACCATCCTCTAAAGTGAGGACAATTTATTGTTCTATGTACCATTATCTCTCCACAACAATCCAAATTTTGGAATTTGGCTATGTACCGTTCTCTCCACAACAATCCAGATTTTGGAATTTGGCAAGGTTCGTTAACTTAAGACAAGTTTTCTTTCATTTTGTTACCACAATGCTGCAAACTCTTCATTATCAGTGATGAATTTATGGGTACTAAAATCTCATTCCTTTGTGCCAATTCACTTTTGCATTTACGTAAAGGATCTAAATGTTTGAAAGATAACTTTCCTTAGACATATTATGTTTTACCTTGGTAAACATTCAAACAACGTTTGAAGCGAATTTGTTTTTAGTGAGGAGCTTAGAGTGTTTTAGTCAAGTATTCGTCACTCCCATATTTAAGTATAAATCTATGTGATTGAAAGTCTAAAAGGATGTAAAATTTAGTTTAGCTTTGAATTCATAGTTTTACCTTATAATCCAATTTCTTGTTCCATCTTTAATTCAATTGGATGTTATCATCTTTCTTCTATTTTAGGTACTAAATATCTTAGAAAAGTATTTGATTTGTTGAATCATACCAATTTATCTCAAGGTTGAATGGTGAGGAATGATCTCCTTTGGATGTTAAATATAGAGGTGAATACTCCAATTTGTAGGTTACATGCATTGCCATTGTTTAATTACATAATTAAAGTAGTGTAAGAATGAGAATAGTAAATTTCAACAAGGTAAATTTAAATGAAGTGTTCACTAAGTTTGAAGTCGTATTTACTAAAATAAATCAAACCATTCAAAGTTGACAAGGAGACAAGCAAGCAACTGAAGCGAGCAAACAAGTAGGTGAAGTAGACATGTAGACACCTCTCAACCACATAGCAAGTGGGTTCAACCATACAAGCAATGAGCCTCGTTGGCAAGCATGTAGCTCAAGCACTAAGCAACCAGCCTCGCTTAGTAGACAACCAGTTCAAGTAGTCAAACAAGTAGCTCAAGCATGCAAGCAACCAACTCAAGCTAGTAGGTAACTAGCGCAAGTAGACAATCAAGTAGCTCAAGCACGTAAGCAAGTAGCTCAAGCATGTAGCCAACCAACTCAAGTAGACAAGCATGTAGCTCAAGCACGCAAGCAAGTAGCTTAAGCAAGTAGGCAACCAACTCAAGTAGATAAGCAAGTAGCTCAAGCAAACAACCAACTAGCTTACACAACTTGATAGACAACATTTTTAACATTTGCATAGTTTTAAGCATTAAGTATTTATAAGAGCACATCTTGTTGATTTATCAATATATTGCTTTGTATGTGTCATATAAATCTTTTCCTCCAATTCACCATGAAGGAATGCTATCTTTACATTCATCTGCTCAACCTCAAGATCATAAGTTGTAGCAAGAGACAATAGAAATTTAATGGATGTTAGCTTTGCTATTGGAGAGAAAAATTCGCCATAATATATTCCCTCAACTTGGGAATAACCTTCGCAACTAATCTTGGCTTATACTTCTTAAAACTACCATAAAACCCTAATTTTCTTTTGAAGAACCATTTGCATCCAACATGATTTTATCTGTCAGGAAAAGATACTAGGTTTTATGTGTTATTTTCTTTAAAGTAGCCATTTCCTCATGCATGGCCATCTTCCCATACTTTGCATCATCTATACCCATAGCCTCCTTTTCTATTTATGGCTTATCAATATTAGTAATCAAAGAAAAAGTGCATCTCCAATCAAAGGGATTATAATTTTTTGGTTGCTATCTTTGCCAAGTGGAGCTTCTTAATGGTTGAGGTGGAGGTTCTATCTCTTCTTTGGAACTATGTAAGCTCTCTTCCTCTTTAGGTCCTTTGTGAGCTTCTAGTTCAATCTTCTTGATCTTTAGGACTAGTTGAACCACATCTTTCTCTAGCTTCAATTTTGAAAGAAGAATTAACTTTTCTAAAAATAACACTTTTTCTATACAAAACTATCTCAACCATAGGGTCCCAAAGCTTGTATCCTTTCACACCAATGCCATAGCCAATCAAAATACATTTTACAACATTTTTCTCCGATTTGATCACTTCTCCCTAAGAACATGTGCATATGCCTCATAACTAAAGTCTTAAAGATGTCTAATGAGGTTGTTTCTTTAACACACCTCCATAGGTGTCTTATCAACAAGACTTGATATAGGAGACTTGTTAACTAGGTAACAAGCTATGGAAATTGCTTCTATCCAATTTTTTTTGTTCCAAGTCAGCCCCACTTAGCATACTCCTAGCTCTCTTCATCAATGTCCTATTTTTTCTTTCTACAACTCCATTCTATTGAGGTGTGTATAGAGTTGTCTTATGTCTTTCTATCCCATGGTCCTTATAGAATCTATCAAAACCTATTGAAAAATGGGTTATCAAGGTGGTGGTATGGGGCCCATGGGACAAGGTGCTTGGTTGGTAAAAGAAATAGAGCCTAGAAAACCTAAATATGTGGAGCTAATAAACAAGAAAAAGAGCATATGAGTATATGTAGTATAATTAAATATACTCCAACTTCAAATCCTCAGTGTCAAATACAATCACAACGAATACCACAAGGGTCTTTAAATATCTTCAATATGATTTAGATGTTAAAGATTCAATTGATAAAGAAGATGGTGTAGAATTTGGTGCTATTAGTGTAAATTGTATAGGTAGTATTAGTGGTCAACAAGCACTACATCAAAAATATATTCATAATCTTGGTGCTATAGAGTATCTCTATAAACAACGAAATGGTGGAGAATCTAATGCTACTAGTGGTTGTGGTAAAAGTAGTAGTAGTAGTGAAAAAGTGCTACAACAATAGCTCAAAGGAATAATCTCCACTAGGCATCCCTCTCGTTGTTATTATGACTAAGAAAATAATGGCTCATCCTTAGTGTAAAAAAAATGCTCCTAACATGGTAAGTACTTCACCATTCAAGTAATTGCTTGGACTAATAGTCAAAGGTTTTAATTACAAAGCTAAGTTTACCAAGAAATTTAAAAAGAGAAAAAAAAAGAAAATGGTAGAAACTACAACTTTAGAGCTTCTAACAAGTAGGGTACGCTACCTATATATGAACCTATATAGATACCATACAGTACATGTATGTTTTTTCTCAAAATTAATAAGCTAGAGGATAAGATGCATTGCTTTGACACACTAGAGGTTAGTACTATGGAAAAAATGCTTTCCCTAGTAATGTTGACAACTCGTAGAGGAATGCAACATGAAAAAATACATTGTTGATTAACCTCCTAAAAATTGCTATATTTATAGCAGTCAACCACACTATAACAATTGTTGATTAAATTTTTTTTATCTAAAGGTTACTTGAGGATCTATAACAAGTGTTTATTAACTTGTTTTTGAACTCTCAAGATAACCCCTCTCCTCATACCTAATGGCCTATTTCTCCTCAAAATAAAAATTTAAGAATGTATCACAATCCTTTTCCACACTATTGTCATAAAGGCCCCAACCTATAGTATAATCACTCTAACCCCTCCACCTCTTTCATCATCAATGATATTTCCATTGTTGATGATCCTAGCTTAGCTCTCATTATTGGGTAAAATAGGAAGTGCATACCTTAAATGCTAATCATAACCTTCTTTTAGGATGACTACACTCGTAAAATGAAGTCTATCACTTATTCATTATTTTAGGAGATATTCTTTCTCTATTTTGAAAGTGTTTTTGTAGCAAAGGGGTTTCTTGATCGTGTTAGTTTAGTTTGTTTCTATTACATTGTGAAAGGAAGATGTGTATAATATGCTTCCTACACTAATATATGAGAGGAGTGATGAGAACACGATTATACTGAGAGGGGGTGAATCAATATAATACAATCTTTTACTTTTTCAATTTAACAATCACAATAACATCAATTGCACAATTTCAAAAACAAGAACACACGATTTATGTAGAAACCCTTACTGGAGAAAACCATGGTAAAATATTGGTTTTATGTAAATCTCTTTTATAAACTTTGTAGGCATCAACCTATAGGAAACACCAATCCCTTCTTATACAATTTGTGAGAACCAACCCACTAGAGACACCAATCCCTACTTGTAGAATTTGTAGGTACCAATCCACACAATTGAGCACCAACTCAACAAGAGACACCAATCCCTTTGATATGAGGCACCAACCTCATCAATATGGGGCTCCAACCTCTCCAATATGAGGCACCGACCTCTGCAATAGAATCTTGTCTTCTTGAGAATACATCTTATTCACATATAACCTTAAATGATCTCCTTTTATATTCTCAAAATATTCACACAAAAATCTACATATATTCTTTCTTAATATTCATACACAAATATGCATATATTCTCTTTCTTAAATCTTTATACACAAATTTGTATATATTCTCTTTCTTAAATATTCATACAAAAATTTGCATATATCCTTTTTCTTGAATTTTTATACACAAATCTACATATATTATCTCTTAAATCTTCTTGTTCTTGAATGATATATCTTTGTGTCTCACACACTTCTTCACAAATCTGCGTGTATGATACTAAATTTATTCCGCACACTCTTCTCCACAAATTATACTCACATCTTATATCTTCATGCCTTTCATGAAAAGAGGCATCTCTTTGAAAAATGATGACCTTTCAAACAAGCATGAGTCCTCTTCATTATTAATTTTTGCCTCTTCAAAAATGATCGCATCATTGAATAAATATAATTGTTGTCTTATAATGAAGTGTCGCCACCTTTATCAATAACTCTCGTTTGTTAATAATGATCACTGCCTCAATTAAGGATCATTTCCTTATGGAATATAATCGCTTCTTTTGTAGAAGATTATATATATGTTCCTTTGTCTTTGGAAAGTGATAGTGAGGTAGGCCAACATTAATCAAGGAATATAATGTTGCTATGTAAGGATGACTTGTCCATCTCATGATCAAAGATTGAATCGATCAGTGGCCTTTGACGTTTTGTCTCTATTCCTTTGACATCAATGACAATAATCACATATTATTTATGTGCCTTTGTCTTTGGAAAGTGATAGTGAGGTAAGCCAACCTTAATCAAGGAAAAGAATGTTGCCTTGTAAGGGTGACTTGTCCATCTTATGATCAAAGATAGAATCAATCAATAGCTTTTGGCCTTTTGTCTCTATGCCTTTGACATCAATGAAAATATGCCAATAATCTTCCATATGCCTTTGACATCAATGGCAATATTTTAATAATCTCCCCCTTTGTCATTAATGGCAACATAATTCTCCCCTTTCTGTAAGTCTCTACCTTTGACATCAATGGAAAATGGATGTTCATTATACTTCCATCCAAAAATAGATCATAGGAAACATCCATACATATTCTTTGTGGTCAATACTCACATGTACTACAATAAGAATATAGTTCTCCCCCTATCGAAGATTCTCTTGTGCTTCCCCTTTCTCTAGTACTCTATCCTTTGTTTCTATATTGATTTAGTGACATATTTTCTTTATAGATATCCAAAACTAATCTATATCATTTTCTTAAATTTAACAAATCAAGAGTTTGTTTAGCTATCTCATTATTCTCCACACATCTTCAACTTTTCCTTCTCTATCCATGGCTGCTAAATGAACAATTTCATCCTTTTGACATCAATGACATCATTCTCCTTTTTCTTATAACTCCCCTTTTTGAAACTCACTAGTAGATCTTTTTCTAAGTTGTCTTTGAGTGCATTTCATAAAAAATATGAAGCTAAAAGATAATGATATGATTAGCTCCCCTTGGATTCATACCTCTCATTTATGAACTTAGTGATACCTCTTGTGCATGAAGTGCGGTTTGCATATGTATAGATTTCTCCTTTTCTTGTTCTTACTTCCTCTTCCAAACTTTAGTAGGTTCTTTTATCTTACCCATAGTTTCCTTCTTCTTGCTCTATTTAGGTTCTATAAGACATTCTACAAAATCTTGCTTTATGCCCATAGTTGTATTTGTAGCATATGACATTATAATATACTAACAAAGAAAATGAGTTATAGTTCCTACTTGAGAACCCATAAGGACTTCTACTCTTGTTCCAACCATTATTATATCTCACACGTGCCCTACAATCTCATGCTTTATGACCAAAGTGATTGCATGAATAACAATAACCATAAAAATAATTTTGGAACTTGGTTATTGTTAGTTTTAGACCAAAAATGAAGATAAGCATAAATAAAAAAATGATGAACAACAAAACACAATAAATACCCTGGGAAAACCCTCCTCGAGGGAGAAAAACCCAACCAAAATATCTCTTATATATTGAATGAAAAGAGCAGAAATCTGCTTACAACTTGGGCCAAACACAAGGCCAATCTAATGTAATGAAAGATAGCACCTCTTCTAGATGCAAATATACAATCAAATATGATTTCTCCTTGATATTGATTTGCTTGATACAATATGATGATTTGCTCCAAATGTGTGAACTCCTTCTTGAGGTGTGAATTGATTTGTGAATGAATCGATGATCAAATGAATGATCATCACCTTGTATATATACAAAGCAAGGCAACTTTTCATTTGGGTCGGCCTCTTTTAGAAAATAAATAAAATAAAATTATTATTTATAACAAGGCCGACTTGCCTTGGTATTTAATCATTTATCATTTATTATTTTAAATTTGAGAGAAAGATATCTCCCACCGCTATAACATCAACGCTCTCTCTTAGCTAGGGAGGTATCTTTCCAGATATCCATGTCATGGAGTTTCTCAACATGACACCCACAATGGCTACACTCATTTGTGGAAAAGAGTTCATCACAAAGTCTCTCAACACGATATTGTCATGGAGCCACTCAACATGACGTCCACCATGGCTACTCCCACGTGTGGAAAGAAACATGTGCACAAGTGCCCATCACAAATTCTCTCAATGTGATGTCATCGTAGAGTCTCTCAACATGACGTCCACCATGGCTACTCCCATGTGTGGAAAAAAACAAGTACAAAGGGTTCATCACAGAGTCTCTCAACCTGATGTTGTCATGGAGTCTCTCAACATGACGTCCATCATGGCTACTCCCATATGTGGAAAGAACCACATCTTCGTCTCAGAGATGGATGAGGGCTTTCACCTCATATTCTTCGTCTCAGAGAAATATGCATTATAGCAGAGCTCACTGATGCCGAGTCTCTCTCAGCAAGGGCGACATTCTCCACAACTCCAAGCTTGTCCCAGAAATGTGCAAACTTCACTCTAGAAAGAGGCTTGGTAAGAATATCAGCTGTTTGATTATCAGTGCAAATGTACTTGAGTTGAATTGCTTTCCTCAACACCATATCTCTGATGTAATGATACTTGATCTCCACATGCTTTTTCCTATTATGAAACATTGGATTTATTGAGAGCTTCACACAACTTTGATTGTCACAATGAATCACAGTTGGCTCCAATGATTTCCCAAACAATCTTGCAAGGAGCTTTCAAAGCCACACTACTTCTCGAGTTGCTACACATGTGCAATATATTCGGCCTCAACAGTGCTAAGTGCCACAAAAGTTTGTTTCCTGATAAACCACAAAATCATGGCAGACCCCAATTGAAGCAACATCCGGAGGTGCTCTTCCTATCAGTTACACTCCCAGCCGAATCAGAATCAGAATAGCCTTGTAACTTTAGATCTTCATAGGAAGTATATCTCAAGCCATATCCCACTATGCTACACAAGTATCTCAAGATATGCTTTGTTGCAACTAGATGTATTTGTCTTGACTCACACATGAATTGGTTGAGAGCACTCACCGCATAACAAATGTCTGGTCTAGTATTGAGGAGATACATCAATGATCGAATCAATTGTTTGTACATGGTGGGATCTACCAAATCTGGACCGGTTGTTGATTCACTCAACTTCTTCAAATTTGTCTCCATAGGTGTAGACATAGATTTGCAATCCATCATCCCAAATCTCTTCAAGATGTCTATAGTGTATTTCCCTTGACTTAAAATAATCTCATTGGGTCTTTGCCACACTTCCAGTCCCAGGAAGTAATGCATAAGACCAAGATCCTTCATCTTAAACTCGGAGGCTAAATATTTCTTGCATTTGACAATGAGATACTCTGCTCCAGTGAGAAATAAATCATCAACATGAAGAACCAATATCAAAGCCTCACCATCAACTACCTTGAAGTAAAGATTGGAATCTACATCATTCTTGGAGAATCCCAAGCTCATCAAATATCGATCAATCATTTTATACCATGCACAAGGTGCTTGCTTAAGGCCGTACAATGCCTTCTTCAATTTGCATACATGAGATTTCTTCCCATGAATCACAAAACCATCTAGCTGCTCAATGTACACTTCTTCAATCATACCATTAAGAAATGCAATCTTTACGTCCATTTGATGTAGCTTCCAGCTTTTAGCAGATGCAATAGCAATAATAGTCCTAATAGATGTATATCAAGCAACAAGAGAAAATTTCTCATAATCTATTCCCTCCTTCTAAGAGAATCCTCTTGCCACAAATCTCACCTTGTGCTTCTCAATGCTACCATTAGTTGTATGCTTGATTATGTAGAGCCACTTGGAAGACACAACTGATTTCCCTTCAAGTCTTGGAACAACATCCCAAACATCATTCTTGATGATAGACTGATATTCTTTTGTCACATCTCTTCATACTTGATGATTGGAGGCTTCTTCAAAATTGGAAGGCTCATAATCAATGATGTGACTCATCAATGCCACATAACTTGGAAACCACGTAGATCTTTTGCTTTCCCCAAGGTTCCTCGAGGGCGCATACTTTCTACCTCTTGCATAGTTTGTCCTAGCCATAGAGGTCTCTTTGCGACTATATGATGTCTCTTGACCCATCCGGTTGGTTCCTATGGGATCAAGCGGATCAATAGTCTTGGTGGCTCATTAGACTCCCTCTTTGAATCTGGGGAGTATGATCGAGGTATGTCCGCATCACAGTAGTCTCTTGCTCTTCATTGTCTATCTCCATGTAAGACCCTTTAGATCTTTTTAAAGGTTACTTCCTCTTTGAAAGAGACATCCATGTTGATCTCAATTTGTTTTTGCCCTAGAATGTAGACTCTGTAGGCCTTAGAAGACTCACTGTATCCCACAAATATACCTTTCTTGCCTAAAGGTTCTAGCTCTGATCTTTTATCGTTAGGCACATGAATATAAATAGGACAATCAAAAATTCTTAAATGACTAACCTCAGGTTTCACACCTGTGAAGGCCTCTTCAGGAGTCATGTTTCCCAATATTCAATGAGGGCTTCGGTTCTGAACATACACTGCAGTTTTGGAAACTTCTGCCCAAAGAAAAGTCTGCAAATCTTGATCATGAATCATAGCCTTGGCTGCCTCAACTTTGGATCTATTCTTTCTTTCGGCAACTCCATTTTGCTGAGGGTTGTACGGAACACAAAACTCCCTCTTGATCCCTGCCTCAATGCAGAAATTATGAAATCCTCCAGAAGTGTATTCTCCTCCATCATCAGATCTCAAAACTTTAATTCTTTTCCCGGACATGTTTTCAACTTGAGCGTTGAATTCTTTGAATCTATCAAGTACTTCTTCAGACTCCTTAGATTTCAAGAAGTAAATCCAAGTCTTTCGAGAATAGTCATCAATGAAAATCACATAATACCAAAATCCACTCAAAGATGCCACAGACATTGGTCCACATAAATCAGAATGAACAAGATCTAAAATTCCTTTTGATCTACTATCACTACTATGAAAAGGACCCTTGATATTCTTACCCAGTGCACATCCTCTGCAAATGCCATCATGCTCCTGACTGAGCTTCGGTAGACTAGTAACCATCTTCTCCATAGATAGAAGAGCTCTGAAGTGTAAGTGAGCAAGTCTCTTGTGCCATAGCTCACTCGAATTGGTAGAGTTGTGCAATAATGCCTGAACTCGACGAATAGAAAGTCTGTATAGGCTCTCTTGACGGACACCAATCACACGAGTTGTTTTGATACTAGAGTTCTTAGGCCAAGCAAGAACTTTCCCTTCAGAGAAGGCAACCTGGTACCCTTTGTCCTCCAATGCTGAAATGGAGACAAGATTTCTTTTGATTCCTGGTACAAACAAGACATCACTTAGATGAAGAGGGATGCCAGAATCTAGATGAAGAGAAGTGGTCCCAGCTCCTTTTATGGAATAACAAGCATCATCTCCGATTATCACTTGCAAGTTGGTTTCTCTTTCTACCAAGTCTAAAAGATGTTCTCGATATCCTGTAATGTGCCGTGAAACATCACTATCAATCAACCAAGTGTCACTGTCTATTGGGTGTGCTTCAAAGCGGAGATGAATCCCACGGTTGTTTCTAGGTCCTTTTGAGGTGACATCGTAACATCTGCCGGTAAAGCATGTTGCTTTGGTTTTGACCATGCAATCACCGAGCATAGTGACCATACTTGTCACACCTAAAACATTGAATGTAGAGATCCTTCTTCTTCTTAGGTTCAAAGGCATAATCTAATTTTTTGTTTGTATTCCTCTTGAAATTTCCTTTTCTCCCTTCTCTTCCTTTCCTTTTGGGCTTGAGCAATAGGGCATTGATTTTCTTCATTATGGTTTAAGCCCATTTCCTCTTGCTACCAATTTGGACCATCTTGAATGCAATCGCGAGAGAGCCGATCGGCAGGTGACTAGATCTCAAAGTATATTCATCAACTCGATCTATCTTCTTCTATCTCAATGAAAGTCTCTTCGTCTGTTAGTCTCATCATATGAAATGGTCTCAAATCAATGTCAATCTATCCTAATCGGGTCTCAAACAGATCTTTGGTTGTCTTCATCTTGGAGATAATCGGCACTAGATGATCTTTTACGGAGTCTATCAAGATCTTCCTAGCCTTTATTCCATTCTTCTTCCATTGAGTTTTCTCAGCATCATCGGATGGCTTGGACACATCATTTTCCACGAAATCTAGAAGATCATTTTCTTCTAAGGCAATAAGAACTCTGAATTTCCAAGAGGTGAAATTTGATGCACCATCAAGCCTATCTTCAACCTTGAATCCATTCACCATCTTCGATACTTAGATAGAATATCCTAGATAAGGAGAATACTTTGTTGCTTAGAAAAATCTGATCCGATCTTGCTTAAACATGCTTTGATACCATGTTAGTTTTAGACCAGAAATGAAGATAAGTAGAAATAAAAAAATGATGAACAAAACACAACAAATACCCTGGGAAAACCCTCCTTGAGGGAGAAAAACCCAACCAAAATAAATCTCTTATATATTGAATGAAAAGAGCAGAAATATGCTTACAACTTGGGCCAAACACAAGGCCGATCTAATGCAATGAAAGATAACACCTCTCCTAGATGCAAATATACAATCAAATATGATTTCTCCTTGATATCGATATGCTTGATACAATATGATGATCTACTACAAATGTGTGAACTCCTTCTTGAAGTGTGAATTGATTTGTGAATGAATTGATGATCAAATGAATGATCATCACCTTGTCTTTATACAAAGCAAGGCAACTTTTCATTTGGGTCAACCTCTTTTAGAAAATTAAAAAAAATAAAAATATTATTTATAACAAGCCCGACTTGCCTTGGTATTTATTCATTTATCATTTATTATTTTAAATTTGAGAGAAAGATATCTCTCGCCGCTATAACATCAACAGTTATGTGCATCCACCTTGGAGAAAAGGAATTTTTGAACTTGTCCTTAATATCTTTTGGAGGAATGTAGATCTTTTGTGGGACTTGATTTTCCTTGTTGTCTTCCTTTTTTATGAGACTCTTGAGAGCATGTGCATATCCTTTTGGATTTTCTCCATTTATCTTCTTTGGGGATTGTGTGGTTTTTGAGCTTTGACCTTCTTCATAACCAATACCACTCTTATTGTAAGTTGGCCTTTGGAAATTGAAAATATTATCCAACATTTTCATACTCTTCTCATTCTTCAGTTCTTTGTTCAATTGAGCACTTGTTTTCTCCAATTGCTTTCTGAAAGAAACAATCTTAGACTCTAGCATCTCACAATTTCCTTCTTTTGCTTTCAATTGGATTTGTACCTCTTCCTCTATTTTTTGTCTCTTCAATTTGAACTTTCAGATCTATGATCATCTTCACCAATTCTTCAAGATTTTATGACAATTTCGCTTTAGATTCACTATCCTCTTGAATTTGTAATTTTTGCTTCGAAGTATTCTTTCTAAGCTTCTTGATCCCATCTAGGGCATAGATGAGTTCTTCCAAATCATCTTCTGCATTCATTTTGTCATACTCTTCTTATAAATGCATCTCTCTTTTTTTCACTAACAAAGTCACTTTCTCTTTCAAAGATATCTTCTTTTATTCTATTGCCATGTGTGTTTCATTTGTCACCCCATAATTTTTGCTTGCTTCTCGTTTATCACTTGCATTTGGTTTTGTTGGTGCTTGTTGATCAACGCTCTGCTTGGTATTTCCTTTTCCCTTAATTCCTTTTCTTCTTGTTATATGTGTTCCCAAGATCTACCTTCCAAGGGTTATACTATTTTTAGAGGAACTTGTTCTGATACCAATTGATGAGCACACCATTATAGTGAGAGGGGGGTGAATCAGTATAATACAATCTTTTACTTTTTCAACTTAACAATCACAATAACATCAATTGCATAATATCAATAACAAGAACACACAATTTATGTGGAAACCCTTGCCGGAGAAGACCACAAAAAAAATTCTTTTATATAAAAATCTTTTATAAAATTTGTAGGCATCAACCTATAGGAGACACCAATCCCCTCTTATACAATTTGTGAGCACCAACCCACTAGAGACACCAATCCTCGCTTGTAGAATTTGTAGGCACCAATCCACTAGAGACACCAATTCCCTCTTATAGATTTTTTGGGCACCAAACCTACTGGAGACACCAATCCACATAAGTGAGAACCAACTCAACAAGAGACACCAATCTCTTTGATATGAGACACCAACCTCATCAATATGGGGTACCAACCTCTCTAATATGAGGCACCAACCTCTTCAATATAATCTTAAATCTTATTCACAAATAGCCTTAGATGATCTCCTTTTATATTTTGCTCAAAACCTTCACATACAAATCTACATATATTCTCTTTCTTAAATATTCACACACAAATTTGTATATATTCTCTTTCTTAAATCTTTATACACAAATTTATATATATTCTTTTTTTTAAATATTCATACACAAATTTGCATATATTCCATTTCTTGAATTTTCATACACAAATCTGCATATATCCTCCTTAAATTTTCTTTTTTTTGAATGACATATCTTTGTGTCTCACACAGTTCCCTTCTTGAAAAATATGTGTGTATGATATTATATTTATTCCACACACTCTTCTCCAAGAATCATACTACACATCTTATATCATTACGTCTTTCGTGAAAAGAGACATCTCTTTGAAAAGATGATGACCTTTCAAACAATCATGGCTCTTCTTCATTGCTAATTTTTGCCTCTTCAAAACTGATTGAAGCCTTTAATAAATATAATTGCTATCTTATAATGAAGTGTTTCCTCCTTTATCATTAACTCTTCTTTGTTAATAATGATTGTTTCCTTAATTAAGGTTTGTTTCCTTATAGAATATAATTGCTTCTTTTCTAGAAGAGAATTTAATAATCTTTGAATTTGTCCTATATAATAGTTGTCTTATATATATATATATATATATACTTTTCTTAATATATGTGATTTACATATTATTTATGTGCCTTTGTCTTTGGAAAACGATAGTGAGGTCGACCAACATTAATCAAGGAATAGAATATTGCCATGTAAGGGTGACTCGTCCATCTTATGATCAAATATTGAATCGATTAGTGGCCTTTGGATTTTTGCATCTATGCCTTTGACATCAATGACAATAATCTTATTCATTCTCTTTGATATCAATGGCAATATTCTAACAAGGAGCTATATAAACAATTTAAGCCAATAATATAGTTATAAGGAAATAAACGTAAAATTTATATATAATAACACATTGAATTACATGGGTGAAACCCTTTTAGGAGAAAAAATCCACACTCCAAAGCAACTAAATGTATTACTTAGTCATCAATTGTTACAATATACTTGTAGAGTTTAAACCTTCATAAAGGTTTTACCAACAAGGGATTTGAAGTAATTCTAGCAACATAATAGTATCTACAAAACTCACTATCCAAACCTCCATCTCAAGCACCTAATAAATGGGACACAAAATAAATGAAACCATCAAATTGTAGTTAGGAAACTATGAGAAAAAACCACTAAAAAGTTGTGCCTCAATCCCTAGTTAGAAAATCAACATCCAAATCCTAAGAGCGATCCATAAACTGAAATTAGATTCCTCCCACCTATAATAAAATCATCATAAACAACTCACTAACTTGGGTGCTCCATTTTGGCTTCCTTATCTCCATTCAAAGATGTTGTATGGCATATTATACCATGCATCGTGAGTTAGTCAAGAAGTTTAGCTCCCTCTTATATCTCTTATATGTGTAATAGATGTGTTACATTTCTAATGTGGGAGGCCCAACTTCGAGAGGCCATAAATTTTTATCTAGGAGATTGTTTGGTCCCTTTTTTAAATTATAGAGATCAAAGAGATCTAGAAACTAGACATCCTTGTGAACCTAAAATTATTTTTACTACCTAGAATGACTTTATATCCCAAAAATTGATTTTTATATTCTATATCCTAGATTTTGGGTTTTTTACATTCTAAAAAATTAGGACAGGTTTAGAATCCTTGTTACATCAATGACAATAATCTCATTTATTTTCCTTGACATCAATGACGATATTCTATCAAGGAGCTATATAAACAATTTAAGCCATTGATATAGTTAGAAGGAAATAAATGCAAAATTTATATACAATAACACATTGATTTACATGGGTGAAACCCTTTTAGGAGAAAAAATCCACACTCCATAGCAACTAAATGTATTGCTTAGTCATCAATTGTTACAATATACTTGTAGAGTTTAAGACTTCATAAAGGTATTACCAACAAGGGATTTGAAGTAATTCTAGCAACATAATAGTATCTATAAAACTCACTATCCAAACCTCCATCTCAAGCACCTAATAAATGGGACACACAATAAATGAAACCATCGAATGGTAGTTAGGAAACTATGAGAAACAACCACTAAAAAGTTGTGCCCCAATCCCTAGTTAGAAAACCAACACCCAAATCCTAAGAGCGATCCATAAGCTAAAATTAGATTCCTTCCACCTACAATAAAATCATCATAAACCACCACTCACTAACTTGGGTGCTCCATTTTGGCTTCATTATCTCCATTCAAAGATGTTGTGTGACATATTATAACATGCATCATGAGTTAGTCAAGAAGTTTAGCTCCCTCTTATATCTCTTGTATGTGTAATAGGTGTTTTAGATTTCTAATGTGGGAGGCCCAACTTCGAGAGGCCATAAATTATTATCTAGGAGATTGTTTGGTCCCTTTTTTTAAATTATAGAGATCAAAGAGATCTAGAAACTAGACATCCTTGTGAACCTAAAATTATTTTCACTACCTAGAATGACTTTATATCCCAAAAAATGATTTTTATACTCTCTATCCTAGATTTTGGGTTTTTTTACATTCTAAAAAATTAGGACAAAGGTTTAGACTCCTTGTTACATCAATGACATCAATCTCATTCATTTTCCTTGTCATCAATGACAATATTCTAACAAAGAGCTATATAAACAATTTGAGCCAATAATATAGTTAGAAGGAAATAAATGCAAAATTTATATACAATAACACATTGATTTACATGGGTGAAACCCTTTTAGGAAAAAACAAATCCACACTCCAAAGAAACTAAATGTATTACTTAGTCATCAATTGTTACAATATACTTGTAGAGTTTAAGACTTCATAAAGGTATTACCAACAATGGATTTGAAGTAATTCTAGCAACATAATAGTATCTATAAAACTCACTATCTGAACCTTTGTCTCAAGCACCTAATAAATGGGGCACAAAATAAATGAAACCATCAAATGGTAGTTAGGAAACTATGAGAAAAAATTATGTATGCAAGGTTGGTAAACCACTCACCTTCACAATACAAAGGGTTTTAAAACACTTACTTTCCCTCAAAACTCACTATTGGCTTATTCTCAATTTTCCACCTAGTCAATCTTGTAGGTCAGCAGACCCACTTTTCTCAACTTTTCTCTCAAATTATCTTAACAACTCTAGCTACCAACCACCATTCTAGACACCCATTAATGTCCTCTCCATCATACTTCAATCTCACCTACAACTCCTTTGGGGCAACTTCCCAAAAACTTGAAAACAATGTTGTCCTAGGCCTCAATTAGGCCAGATTTGCAAAGGAGGTATACTTTAAACTTTTCCTTTCACCCAAACTTGATTGGGAAGCACTCACCTACCAGAGGGATCGCCAATTCCACAACCTTTTGGTCAAGATAGGCCCCGCACCAACCCAAACTCAAAACCCTTACTTTTCACAATGTAACCTAGGGCTTATTGAAAAACTATATTTCATGACTTTCCATACCTTAAAACTAACTCAAACACTTTGGAATAACCCTACACATGCTCAATAGTTCAAGAGAAATGTCTGCCCTCTCAGATTTCACCAAACCCTAGGCTAAAACATCTATCTTCATGCATTTTTCCTCACAAACTCAGTAGGGACAGTGGTGCAGGAGCACCCTGTTCTAGGAATGCCTTTGAAAGGCTAAATTGTAAAACTTTGAATTTTCAAGTCTAAAGCATTGTAAAATAATCAAAAAAATAAAATCGAAAGGTGGAAAACTGGGAAAAATGCAAAATTGCACATAAAACATGATGGGTTACCTTTTCAAAGTTGATTATCAAGGTGGTTGTAACTATTTGGGGAGTTGAGAGGTCAAATGAAAACATTTATAATGCCTTGAAAAGGCCGAGCAAGAGGATCATTGTATTCTTGAAGAATTGAAACAATAAAAGTTCCCTGTTTTTGGTTTATTTTGTGTTCTTTCAGTTGTTTCTTATCTTGTACGGACAGAGCATTAGTTCTAGGGTTCAAATTTTGATTGTTTCCAGTAGATTGAGGAATCACCTTTCACTTACATCCATTTGGGAGGGGATCCACTTGATACAATGCTTGTTTGAGCAATCTTTTTGTGGCTCGGTCTGAAACCCTGTATATTGGGTTTTGAGAGTCTAATAGAGTATTTCATCACTACTCCACCAATGTAGGTCAAGTAGATTGGTGGAGACGTTAAAATTAGGACATTTTGAATTTTTTTTATGATTGTAGGTACAGGGAAAAGCAAGAATTGCTTGATGGAGTTGCTGCTACATAGGAAAATTGAGGGTTTCCATACACAGATTGATGCTACAGTCATGGGTCATGAAGAGACAGAGCTTGCAGAGGCTTGGAAATAGTGTAGAAGGTGTAGGCAGGTGTATTTCAAGATGTTGGAAGTGGTGGCACGTTGGTAGAAGGTGTGGAAGGTTTATTTCCCTCAAACCCTTACTCATTTTGCTTTGCAAGGCCTATATCTAAGGGTTTTGATATTCAATACCTTAATGGGGCTAATAGTTCTTGATAATGATGGAATCCTGAGTTTCATAACATTTACTAAGACTATTTTTGGGTTTTGAGTGGTTTGGAGATGATATGTTGGTGGCTACTTTGTATTTTTGGCCTAATTTAAGGTTGGTAGCAGCAGTACACCTATTGGATCTCATATATTTTTTTATGGTAAGCATGCCTAATATTTTGATATATGCTTAAAAGCCTCCAAATGGGTTTCTGAATTTGTGAAAGTATTGGTATGGTGTTTTGAGAATGAAAAGATATTACCTGATTTAGGGTATGGTGTCCTAATGGTCAAATAGTGCCTTGATATTGGAAAACTTGATGGAACAGTAAAATGAATAACATTAAATGTTTGATTACTATCAATTTGATGATATGATAGATGACTCTGTATTTGGCTGAGGTCTATGAGGCAGGTTGGAGAATTTGTTGTGTTGAGCAGGAATACTCAATGAACAATTGAACAATGATGAAGACTTGTGGCTACAAAAGGTGAAAGGTCTGATAGAACAGAGTTTGGGTATGAATTCCTGGTTTGTTTCAGTATAATAATGATGTTTACAATGATTTAGTTGTCTGAAAGAAAGTAAGAAGGAATGCTTGTTGATATTTTTCCTTAGATAGTGAGATATGTTGAGGAGTCAATGAATGAATGTTAGAATATTGAAAGGTTCAGTGATTTTGATCAAGTTGTTACTTTGAAGTCAGATAGATTGTTGAAGGTTAAGAAGTTTTTGTCTAATAAAGATATGGATTACTGATTACTGATGGTTGCCTTATGAATGGCCGAGGAAAATGAAGGATGTTGTTAAGTTGATAGGTGAATTAAGAATTTGATCTTCTCTTGATTCAATTGGGGTTTGATTTACCCTGATGAATGAGTGTTTGTTATGATGCTTTGCATCAAATTGGTATCAAAGCCTGAAGATGCTTTGGGAAAGTTGTTTGTGGTTAATTTTTTGCTGATAGTAGGTTGAGATTGTTGGTTGGTTGTAGGTGCTTATTCATCTAAGCTGCATTGAGAAAATCCAAGAGACTAGGGAGAGTAAGCGGAGACACCTAGGTGAGGCAAGCTGAGTTGTGTTGCAGTTAGAACCTGATGGATTCTTGTCTAAAGAAGCACTGAAGAGTTGTAGCCCTTATGAAGGATACTCCACTGATGGGAGTAGTAGAAGATGAAGATGAAAGGTGATTGAGAAGGTCAAAGAAAGTGTAAGAATTTGGAGTTTCTTTAAAACAGAGTATTGAAAGCTTTTACTATGTTGATGTGGACATTGAAAGGTCTCTAAACATGTATTTGGTTCTTGGTATTTTCACTTGGGTGAGGGATTTACCCGATTTAGGGCATGAAGTCCTATTGGTCAAACAATGCCTTGATTTCATGGATAGTGGAAATTTGTATGTACAGTGAAATGAGTGATCATAAATGCTTGAATCTTGTTTTATGGATGAAGTTACAGTTTTATTTATGCTTGAATGGTGTTTAAGTGAAGGTAGGATGATGGATGTGTTGATTTGAGTAAATATTTCTTAAAGGGCAAGGATGGTGTTTGATTACAGGTCTGAGGAACATGGGTATGGTTGCTTTGTATCTCATGATAATGACATTAGAGATGCATGGAGATTTGGTAATTGGTAAGAATAATGCATTGCCTTGGTGAATGAGTAAGTTGGTGATTGCTTGGTTTGATATGGTGTGGGTTATTGAGTTGAAAACTTGTTAAATTTTGTGGAGATGCTAATGAGCATGGTGAATGAATGGATTGTCTTCAAAGGTCCTGATTTGAGTTTTGTATGATTTTGATCAATTTGATAATGATGTTGGTATGGTACATGATTTTGTTGAAGTTGGAATGCTAACTTGTTGTCTTGAGGTCTTGTAGAATTGAAGAATCAAAAGGATTTGTATGAGTTCTTGAGGAAAAAAAAGTGAATTAAGAATTTGATCTTCTCCTGATTCAATTGGGATTTGATTTACCCTGATGAATGAGTGTTTATATTGATGCTCTGCATAAGACAACAACTCAATCTTCCTTATTCCTTCTCCACAAAACATAACACACATCCTACTATCTAAACATCCTTCAAGGGATCCATTTCACCAATCACAATGAACACAGTCGGTGAAAGGGCCCTTATATCATGTTAAATGATTACAAACCCCAAAACAAGGTATACCCAGTACGCTACAAGGAATCAGATATGAAATCATTCAATTCTACTTTTATCCCCTCCAACCAATCACAAAGTGCAGTTAACTCATATTACTAAAGATTCCTTGAAGAAATAGAACAATATAGTGACTGTACGTTACCGTACAGGTTTGTAAATGAAGAATAATACAAATTTTTTCAGAAAACAATGGGAATCTTATTGAGTTTTTGCTTCAAATCTTCCAAGCCAACCTTTACAATGATGATCCACACCTTTTTAAAGTATTTCCCACCAAAACCAACCAACCAACCAATTTTCAACTACTTTTCAAACTCCTTGTGACCGTTGGAGTGCAAAATTGCACTTTTTACATGTTTTGTGGACAACATTTTTACATATTTTTGCAATGTTTGCATTTTTGACCCTCCCAGACCCCTAATACATCTATCATGGTCTAATTAGACCTTATTAAACTTAGAAATATGACTCAACACAAGAAAATTAACACTTTACGTATCTAGGCAACTTTTTTCAATCTTGACAACATTTCGACATGATTTGCAACATTTTCAATATGAACACAAAAGACCTAAAAGTTTCCAACTACATCCAAAAATGGTCTCATTGGACCTTATCAAGACTCAAAACACCCAAAAAACCTAGACTTAACCACCTTGACTCATCTTTTCTTGAGACACTTAGAACAAAATCATTGAAAAAGGATAGGTGCTCCTGCACCATTCACAATGCCTAAAAGGTATCCATGCCTCTGAAAACTGATCTCCAATGGCTCCACCTTTGAAAACTCCTCTTTGACCTACAAAAGATATATTGACTAGAAAATTCAAAAAACTTGCTTTATGCTTACCATCCTTGAATTCATGGCCAATTTGATATGGCTTCTTTTGCTTGGTTGAATATTCCCTGACTTCGCTTCCATTTATGACTGATATTGGACCTGCATTAACTATCCTTTTCCTTATCCAGGAAACATACCCTCCTTCACATCTCTGCCCTTGCCTTTCCATTTGTCCCAATCCATTTTTTCCTTTGAATTTGTGCATCCCATTCACTGTCCTCAATCCTCTTTCATTCTCAGAGCTATACATCCCTTCATTATCAGTGCTATGCATCACTATATTTTCATTCCTTAGATCCTTTTCTCTACCAAGACTTGATTGTCCTACTTTAGCAACTACTATAGGACATACTACTGTCCCAACCAGAAATTTATCAACTTTCCTAAACCCTTCTTGCTTTATTATCAACAACTCACCTTGAACCTTCCCTAGGTTAGTCTCCTTATTTTCCTCACTGGTTTTCTCTTCCAACTATGCTTCAACCTTCAATACCTCTATCATATTGTCTGCAACCTTTGTCATGGCTTCCAATTGATCATTCTTGACTTCTCCAATCTGCACATACTCTTTCCTACCCATCATGATGACCTTTTTTGCCCTTATTTGCTCCTGATTTTGTTCCTGCAATGGTAACAAAGTGAATGTGTTCCCTTCATGCTCAATCTGA
The DNA here is from genome assembly GCA_007258455.2 of Sequoia sempervirens. Taxonomy (NCBI): domain Eukaryota; kingdom Viridiplantae; phylum Streptophyta; class Pinopsida; order Cupressales; family Cupressaceae; genus Sequoia; species Sequoia sempervirens. The sequence continues at coordinate 8,846 of VDFB02085231.1, read as the reverse complement.
TAAGTATTGGCCCATCCATCATACACAACATGTTTATCAAATTGCCATGGCCATCCAAGCAACAAATGGCAACATTGCATTGGTAAAACATCACAAAGTACTCTATCCTTGTATCCTCCAATTTGAAATTCAACTAAGGCCTGCTCATTGAATAAGAGTGTTTGATCATCACTTAACCATGACACCTTATAGGGGCTTTGATGAGGAACTTTTACCAAACTCAACTTATCTACCATTTCCTTTGATACTATGTTATCAATGGAGCTTGAATCAACGACTAACTTGCATACCTTTCCTTTGCTCTTGTAGGTGGTCTTGAAGAGACTTCTCCTTTGTAATGGTTCTTTCTCCCTGGAGGCCTTTAAGAGTTGTCTTTGCAACATCAAATCTTCTCCAACTTTAGCTTTAACAACTAGGTTTGATGAACAAACACTTTCCTCTTCATCCTCTTACACAATGTGAACTCTCTTTTCATCCCTTCTCTCACTTCCACTTGTAGTAGCACCCAACCTATCAGGACACATGAAGAATGGATGACCAAACTCACCACACTTGTAACACCTTCCTGCAAACTCATTAGGATCTTTGCCCCTACAGTTTGTTCTTCCACCTCTCCATCTACCTCTAGATTCAACCACTTGTTATTTTCCTTTACCAACATCTTCTTGACCTTCCTTTGACTATTTTGGTGTAGAAAAGGTACCTATGCCCCTAGAAGTACTGCCTCTTCCTCTTGCCACCTTCTCTTATCTCCTCTTCACTTTCTCCTCGGCCCTTATAGCCATTTGGAAACATTCTTCTACAGTCTTAGGTGTCATCTGTCATGCCCCCAAAATAGAACACCAAAATATAAAATAACTAAGCATTGAAATGCAAATAAATAAAGTAAATGACCAAAATGCAAATTAAAAATATATGCACATGAATTAATAATTTAATATTATTTTAGTTATCAATTTAAAATATTATATTCACAATTATCATAATATAATATTACAAATATTAAATGAATATAAATATAAAATATAGAACGTAAATTTGAATTTATTGCTACAATTGATATTATAAAGATAATACAATTATAATTAAAATAAACATCAAAATATATAAATATCAAAAATATATTTTACAATTTAAATATCTATGTAAATATCATGCAATTATCAAAATAACATTATTACAAATAACAAAATAAATATTAAACCCAATGCTAAAGGCAACAATTGGGAATGAAGCGCTGCATCCCAAGATGGGTCAAAAGCAGTGATTAGTCAAAGGTCAGGTCCTTGAAGAGGGGCAACGGTGGGTATTAAAACGAGAAAAATTATGGAATAGAAGGGGGTGAGTTAAGAAAGATGTCAAGAAAACCATTTAAAAGGTCGTTAGCTTAACTGGATTTTACAAAAGACGTCCCTTGTCATAAAAATATATATTATGATATGAATGAGGTGGGGAGGTAAAGAAAGAGAAATATGGGGAAGAGGAGAGGCATGATGGAATAAAGGAAGAAGAATATATTCCTCACAAAGGAATCATCTAATAAAAATACTCTCAATGATCTATTCACCAAGGAAGACAAGAAATCGATGAGCAATAGGAGAAGCAAAGAAAGAATATTGAAATATATTCTGCACCAAGGAATCAACAATTCAGGTACCTACCGATTTATGTAGGTTGTGTGAGTAAATACAATGTGAATATATATATATATATATAAATATAAATGATATGTAAGGGTAAGTGTTTTATAAATTTTAAATGATGCGTAAGCACTATTATATGTAAGTAAAATAGTAGATATCAGATAAGATTTAAGTTGAGACTTATAATTATATTTAGGTGTGTCATGATTTGTGAATATATCTAGATATAATGTGAGGGTTAAATATAAATAACAAGTATGTATATTCAAATATAGATATTATGATGCTTGGGTAATAAATGTATGAATTAAGAATTTAGTAATGAAGGGTGTTGGACATATATATTTAATATATATATGATAAATATAATTATATCAAATATAATATGTTTTATGTATATAATTCATATGTTGATAAATGTATTTTTGTAATTGATGAGTGTATATATGCATATCTATATATATATTGAGATTCATAAATACCTCATAGGTAATGGACACATACTATATATACAAGATGATATATATATATATAATATTTATGACTATCCAATAATGATGCTTGTAGTAATTATTGAGCCTTATAAGTAATATTGACTATTCAATCGCTATGAGGTTAAATGGTATAATAGAATTCCATCTATGGGATCTTGAAAGATGTTTAATGTGCTTATGAAATATATTATAGAAGGATCATTCATAGTAAGTGATAAGAAGGAAATGAATAATCCTTTGACAAGAATGAAATTTCATATCAGGGTGATCCCACAATATTGGTTTACAATTTTTTGTGAAATTGGACATTGGATGTTTTTTTCTAACTAAATCTTCACTTTAGAGACGCTCGATAGTGACTAAATTGGCGAGAAATTGAAGATGATGAAAAGCAGTGATTTGCTAACATTTTTATGTAGATTCTAAATAATTTTTTTTTCAATTTTTTTTGGAGATTAGATTGCACTTCTTTTCCATCTCCTTCAAAAACTATTTTTTTCGGTAAAGCATCATTTTGGGAGTGACACTTGCATTATAACACATAACTTTTCTCCATCAAGGATAAAATTCTATTTTTGAATTTAGATTTACAACTTCATGATATCTAGTGCTTCCAATTGGTTTCATAGTGTTTTATTAATTTTTCTTTAATCAAGTTTCAAAGTCAAACCAATTACAAGTCCCGGACATAGGCCGGATTACTTTTCAACACCTGCTTATGCTTGTATGTATTGAAATTCAATTGTTTTGTTGGATCAAGGACTTCAATATCTGGTACACTCATATTTTTTATATATTTTTTTTTTCATAATCTACTATTTTTCCACGTGTAGAACAAAGAGCTTGGTTTTCGGTGAAAAACCTACATTCACTAGAAATAAAAAATAAATATAATAATTAAATTAAATTTATTTAAAATTATACTTTTTGGGAAGCTTATAATAAGGAATACGTACTTACAAAAATTAAATTTTAAATGAATTCATTTGATCCCCAAAGGTAAATCAAAAAGTGGTTTTATCAGGTATTTTTGGTAAGGTGTAAAAAAGAGACTCTATTATAGGCATGGTTTTTAAAACTAGTAGGGTTCTATCAAGGGGTTTACGATCTAAGGTAGTTTTGATCAAACCCTCTTCAATAGGAATAGCAAATTATAGACTTTTTAAGGCTTACATCATTATATTTTCTAAAAATATGTGATTTCAGCAAAAATTAGAATCTCCCAAAAACTGTAAACCAGCTTTGTGGGATCACCCATCACCTTTGATCATATTGGATTCTATTATTGAAATTATTGATCTCTAATGTTTCTAATGTCCCTTCTAGATACACTTTGAATAAAAGATTCAGGTTTAAGTACTTCCACAAGAAAGGGGTCATTACATCATCAAACTAATTTCATCTTGTATGTTATACCTTAAACCATTTAGATATCTTGCCACTCTTTCTTCCTCATCTTCCTCATGTTTTGTTCTTATGCTTAACCTATAGAATTCTTCAGTGTATGCTTGGACATCTAGATCTTTTTGCCTAATATTTTGAAGTCTTTTTAGTAATTGAATATTATAATCATTAGGAAGGAACTTGCCTTTGATTTTTTCCTTCATTCTCTCCCAAGAAGTGATCTTAGCTTTCCCCTTTTTCTGCCTTTCTTCTCGCACAAAATTCCACCACAACAAAGTATGTCCTTTCAACTTGGTTTTTTCCTTCTTCACCTTGTGTTCATCTATCTCTTCACTTTAAAAATAGTTCTCCAAAGCCCCTATCCAATCCAAGAGCTCTTCACCATCTAACTTACCCCCATACATAGGCAAGTTTGTTTTGCCATGACCATCTCCTTTCACAGCCTTCAAAAACTTTATCATCCTTACATCTTCTGGATCAATCTCTTTCTCTTCACTAGAGGTCTCTTCCTCTTCAAAATCACTCTCATTCATATCCACTCCAATTTTGGACTTCAATGCAGCCATCTTCCTTTTCAAGGCTTCTAATTCTCTAGTCTGTTGATCAACCTTCCTTCCAACTATGCTTCCTTTAGGAGGCATCTTGATAGTTTGGCTTCTTCAAATTCCAACCACCCTTCCTTCAATCAACTACCTTCAATCAAAAGACCTACTCCCTATTGCTCTGATACCAACTAATGTATGCAAGGTTGGTAAACCACTCACCTTCACAGTACAAATGGTTTCAAAACACTTACTTTCCCTCAAAACTCACTATTGGCTTATTCTCAATTTTCCACCTAGTCAATCTTGTAGGTCAGCAGACCCACTTTTCTCAAAATTTCTCTCAAATTCTCTTAACAACTCTAGCTACCAACCACCATTCTAGACACCCATTAATGTCCTCTCCAACATACTTCAATCTCACCTACAACTCCTTTGGGGCAACTTCCCAAAAACTTGAAAACAATGTTGTCCTAGGCCTCAATTAGGCTAGATTTGTAAAGTCCTGAAGTATATTTTAAACTTTTCCTTTCACCCAAAACTTGATTGGGCAACACTCACTTTCCAGAGGGAAAACCAATTCCACAACCTTTTGGTCAAGACAGGCCCCACAACAACCCAAACTCAAAAACCCTTACTTTTCACAATGTAACCTAGGGCTTATTGAAAAACTATATTCCATGCCTTTCCAGACCTTAAAACCAACTCAAACACTTTGGAAGAACCCTGCACATGCTCAATAGTTCAAGAGAAATTTCTACCCTCTCAGGTTTCACCAAACCCTAGGCTAAAACCTCTATCTTCATGCATTTTTCCTCACAAACTCACTAGGGACAACAACTCAATCTTCCTTATTCCTTCTCCACAACACATAACAAACATCCTACTATCTAAACATCCTTCAAGGGACCAATTTCACCAATCACAGTGAACACAGTCGATGAAAGGGCCCTTATATCATGCTAAATGATTACAAACCCCAAAATAGGGTATACCCGGTAGGCTACTAGGAATCAAATATAAAATCCTTCAATTCTACTTTTATCCCCTCCAACCAATCACAAAGTGTAGTTAACTCATATTAATAAAGATTCGTTGAGGAAATAGAACAATATAGTGACTGTACGTTACCGTACAAGTCTGTAAATGAAGAACAATACATAATTTTTCAAAAAACAATGGGAATCTTATTAAGTTTTTCCTTCAAATTTGCCAAGCCAACCTTTACAATGATGATCCACAACTTCTTAAAGGATTTCCCACCAAAACCAACCGACCAACCAACTTTCAACTACTTTTCCAACTCCTTGTAACTGTTGGAGTGCAAAATTGCACTTTTTACATGTTTTGTGGACAACATTTTTACAAATTTTTGCAATATTTGCATTTTTGACCCTCCTAGACCCTAATAAATCTGTGATGGTATAATTATACCTTATTCAACTTAGAAACATGACTCAACACAAGAAAATTATCACTTTACCTATCTAGGCAACTTTTGTCAATCTTGACATCATTTCAACATGATTTGCAACATTTTCAATATTAATACAAAAAACCTCAAAGTTGCCAGCTACATCGAAAAATGGTCTCATTGGACCTTATCAAGACTCAAAACACCCAAAAAACCTAGACTTAACCACCTTGACTCATCTTTTCATGAGACACTTAGAACAAAAACATTGAAAAAGGACAGGTGCTCCTGCACCTAAAAACCACTAAAAAGTTTTGCCCCAATCCCTAGTTAGAAAACCAACTCCCAAATCCTAAGAGCAATCCATAAACTAAAATTAGATTCCTTCCACCTACAAGAAAATCATCATAAACCACTCACTAACTTGGGTGCTCCATTTTGGCTTCATTATCTCCATTCAAAGATGTTGTACATGACATATTATAACATGCATCATAAGTTAGTCAAAAAGTTTAGCTCCCTCTTATATCTCTTGTATGTGCAATAGATGTTTTACATTTCTAATGTGGGAGACCCAACTTCGAGAGGCCATAAATTTTTATCTAGGAGATTGTTTGGTCCCTTTTTGTAAATTATAGAGATCAAAGAGATCTAGAAACTATACATCCTTATGAACCTAAAATTATTTTCACTACCTAGAATGACTTTATATCCCAAAAATTGATTTTTATATTCTATATCCTAGATTTTGGGTTTTTTACATTCTAAAAATTTAGGACAAAGGTTTAGACTCCTACTTATAAATTCCATCTTACAAGAGAAATAAGAACATGAACACTATCAACTAGTTATTAGTGGTTGAGTAGCCCATAGAATCATAACACCACCTAAACTATTTTCTGCTTACTAGCTTTGTTAATGCATATACAACATTATATAAAATTTCAATTTTCTCTTGCATAAATCTCCCATCCTCTACCATGTAATGACAATATTCTTCATCTTGCATGAAAGGAAAAGTTAAATAAAAGACATATGGCTCCCTAACTATCATTGATGTAGAGTGGGAAGGGAAGGCAACACTCTAATCTTATGCTTCTCTCAAATACTCCTAGTGGACTCTTCAATTCCACTATTCCTTCATGTAGACAACCCAACCACCCAACAAGGGTTCTCACAACTAGACACAACCAGGGACTTGGGAATGATTAGAAAACCATTGAAATGACCAAACAAGACCAACAAACATGATTTTCCACTTAGGAACAACCATTCGTCCACCGCTCCAATATTAGGCTATGCATTCCTTGTAGCCCTATCCAATTGGGACATTCAAAACAAAAGTTTCCTAGGAGTAGTAACCAGACAAAAGAAACTAGTTTTAGACACCTCACAAGGACCCCTACAAGTTCTCAAAACCCCAATACATGACAACAAAAAGGAATACCACAATGGACTAAACTTCAACGCCACAAGGAGGCCTAATTTGAATGGACAATACAAGACCCTGAGTATCTTGGCACACCCCAACACCCTAAGCCACAAAAAAAGGTTCCTAAAACTTTATCAAACACATTTCAATATTCCCAAACACCCTCATTACAACAACACCCACAAAACTTGCAAAATTCAGACTTTTGCTTACAATTCTAGGCCTATCACATAGAGATGCTAGGCCTAGGGCATCAAATATCTTCCTCCAAACTCCATGCCGTCCTCTGAAACCTTTTTAATCTCAAAATACACATGAAAACCTCCCATTCCACCCAGATTTAGCATTTTTACATGGTGGAATTGGAAGATACAAATATTTTTATCTCAAAACCTTGGTTGTTGAGGGTTTCAGGCCTACTTCCAGAAAAATGACTGTAACTTCCTCAATACCAGATGAAATTACACCAAATCACCACCAAATCACCACCAAATGAAAGCTACTTCACCCCTATATCAATCCATTTTAGGGTTATATCCGCACAGAGAGGTTTTTGGCCGTACCAAACAAGTTAGTAGAGAAAACATAGAAAAATAATAATAGGAAAACGAGTTTGCTTGTATTCAAATTCTCCAAAATTCCTTCCAAAAACCTTGCCTCAACCACAAAGAGGATTTCTAAGCATGACAACGCTACCAAAGGTCCTCAACTAATTTTTGAATGAGGAGACTATTGGGCATGTGCTTTACAACTTTAGTTTAAAGAAAATTACATAAAAGCATTACTTGGATACACCAAGTTTACATGGAATCTTGACTTGACACCTAATAACACCTAACACAACCTATTACAAACCTTGAAATGGTCATTGGCCTTATTACATCATGAACTCATTGGAAAAAAGCAAAACATAACAAAGCCTCATGGAGCATTAGGACCCCAAAGGTGCCCTTGCACCAATCATATATAACTATAATAACTCCTAGATTTAGCCTAAATTTAGACACAAACATCAAAGTGATCATATCCTACTATTACTCATTCAACTGATTGCAACATCAAATATAATAAAAATATATCCCACTAGTAGATCTCCTACTATCAACATCACCAACCCAATTTGAATCCACAAATCCATGAATAGTAACTGAGTGTCATATGCTATAGAATTACCATCATAAAACATGAGTACTTAGAGGTGCCCCATAAATATTTGAAAACTCTCTTCACTACATCCCAATGTACTCATCAAAGATTAGATATGAATTATCTTAAGGCTACTATTTCTCATGCATGTTTGGCCTAGTATAAACCATATAATAGATTAATCTCACAATGGCACTAGCATAAGGTACTTATACCATAGCCTCCATCTCACAAGGAAAATTTAAACGCTACTTGATAACTTGCTCCCTACCAAAATAGGAACACACAATGGTCTACAAGCTATCATGTTAAATCTCTTTAATGTCAAGTTTGCATATTTTCTCTAACCCAACAAAAGTTTTCTATTTTCTCTATCTATTTTGATGTCCATATTATCAATCTCTAAGTATTTTATCTCAAAATATGTTGAAATTTAAGACTTCAATTCAAAATAATATCCTTACCATTACCAAAAAATAACATATCATTGATATAGTGTGATAACAAGGAATCAATCATTTTTTTTATGATAAATCCAATTTGGTGAGATCGCTAAGTCAAATATCTTCTAGTCAAGAAAGTGTTGTTAATATTTTTAAATTTTAGATTCTTAGTACATGACTTATATAGGATATATTTATGTTTATTTTAAAAGGTCAAGCAATAAAGATATAATGATAATATCATTACCATTACTTTTATATTTTCTAAATACTGAAGCTTTAATTGAAAGAGACAAGTCATCATATGATTTGATGAAGATATTTCCAT
>VDFB02085230.1:0-19518 GCA_007258455.2 Sequoia sempervirens | reverse complement strand
ATCCTTCTAAACCGTGCCCCATTCATTGCTTTCCCGTTCACCAGCACCGACTTGCTACCGCTGCTCGGGCTCATTCTACCCGCCAGTAGCTCCAGCAAAGTTGACTTTCCCGCCCCGCTCGGTCCGGCTATGGCCAGAATCTCGCCCGGCCAGGCGTGGCAGCTTACATTTTTCAGTATATATTTCACGCCTCCTCCGCTCCCGGACTTGGACCCGGAGAAGAATCGGTTCCACAGAATCTTTTCACCCGGTACGATCTTGTAGAACAAATTTCTAGCCTGTATATCGTATGACTTTGACCGGGCTGGCGGGTGGCTGAGGCCTGCAACTGGCGCTGGCTTCACCTGAGCCGGTTTGCAATTCAAACTTAAGGCATTGTCGTCACATGCAATCACTACCTGGTTTCCCAGTGAAGCCATTTACAGAAAAAGCACCAAATAGTCCACACAAAGTACAATGGATATTCAGTAGCCTGATGACCATAAATCAATCTTCTTGTTCTTCTGTTACAGAGAGTGGACCTGGTACATCTGCAATGCAAGCAGCCAGCCAAGGCATTTAATTATTTCTTTGATTTTTACAATGTGAAAGTCGAATCACAAGGCAACCCAAATGCAAATTTTCTGGTTTCTTAACAAAAAATAAGATGTCTTTTTCTTCAAATGCTTAATGGGTAAATTATTTGGGATTTTATATTACAGATAAGAGGAATAAAAGTTAGAATATTGAATTAAGTACACTGTAGCATGCATCTGTTCTGTTACATCTTTAAAGATTCACTTTTAAGTAGCCATTGAATGTTAAATTAGGTAAACCGCTAACTTCCATATTTCTGGTTTCTTAACATAAAAATAAAATTTATTTTTCTTCAAATGCAACGAGCTTAATGGGTTAATTATTTGGGATTTTATATTAGAGATAAGAGAAATAAAAGTTAGAATATTGAAATAAGTACACTGTAGCATGCATCTGTTCTCTTACATCTTTAAAGATTCACTTTTAAGTAGCTATTGAATGTTAAATTTGGTGAACCGCTAACTTCCATATTAGGTGTATCTACCTCATCCAATTCTAAATATAACATGTAAATACCTACAATGGGGGAGGCCAGATACAAATCCTCATCCAATTCTAAATATAACATGTAAATACCTACAATGGGGGGGGGCAGATACAAATCCTTCTTTCAAATTAAGAGAAGAGATGCCCTCCCTAATGGCATCCAAGATTCGGGATAATCCCCTTCTAAAGTCAACCAATAAAAACATAGTTTTTAAAATATAAGCTTTCAAATTTCGAAATGATATGGAAAATGATTGTTTAATTTTTTTCATTAATATGGCTTTATTTGTTATAACTGTTTTTCTTTCATAGTAAAACTATTGGAATAAACCAACATGCTGGTGAAGCTTTTAGAACGAGAATCAAGTTGGAAAAACAAGAACAAAAATAGAAAGGTTTACACTTCCAAAAATGAACATAAATAATTTTTGCGTGCTTAATCTAGTTTTCTTGATTCGAAATAAACCTCCCCAGCCGTAGTTTTCTGCAAAATAATTTTGAAATTAATTCATCGCAAGAAATTATGAGAATACCAAAATTCAACTTTACAAACACTAGCACAAGATTATTTGACTTTGGCATTCGGATTAACTTAACTCTTTCTTATTTTCTGCTGTAAATTAGGTTACCTACTAGAGATTATATCATTACATCATGGCTTACGGGCATAGTTTAGCCCCCTTCATGGAATAAACAACTCTTTCTTCTCATATCTTGTCATACAGCCAAAAGAGGCCTTACTATTCTTCAATGTTCTTACATGCCCACAATATCATTTGAAAAGGTGATTTCTAGGTTCCTTTCATGCAAACACATTTTACAGGGGCTTCATGTGCATACTGGTTTCTTTTCTGCAATACCTTACAGAGACTACAACTTTCTTGAATATGGGCTTTTGAATTAAGTTTCATACAAGTTATTTTTGCCATAACAAAAAAAAAACTGCCCAAAATACATTTTACAAAAGTTCAAAAAGTAAAATCAATGGCATTCGTGCAATAAGAAAATAATCTAGTTGATTAATAATTCATCACATAAAACCAAACAAACCTAGTTTACAAGCCTGAAAATACATGTATATAAGCACCGTTAATGAGAATACAGCAACTGATAGATCAAACCAAATTATATAAATCCAAGTCTTACAGCAAAATTCTATAATTCCTTACCTCTGGTCATAATATACCTTAATCAAACCAATAAATCACAAATATAAAAAGCACTGAAACTAAAACAATCAAACAAAAATTTAGTGAAGATATTGGCCTTCGAAAAGAAACTGCACAGTAAATTATTTCTTATGTTTCTCTCTCTACTGTATACATCATAAGAGAAAGAATCCAAGGGGTTGGCTTAGATCTTTTTCTCATGATGGTTTGGCTTTGATCCTTTCACCCACGATAGGTCCAGCAGAAAGACCTGAAAAAGTCTTGATTCACAAACCTAATCAAAACTACGCAGTTGATTCTAGAAGAATATCGCAATTCAACTTTCTTTGATCTTCATTGGAAAATCTCTTACCTTTAAAAACCCAACGAGACTGACTTAGAAAGGAAAAAAAAAGGAGAAACAAGAACAGAGAAAAGAGAGATGGATTTACCCAAGAAAACGAAAGGCTCTCAAAACAAAATCCTCCTGCTTTCTCCCCCAGCTGTAAGATGCCAAGATGGTATTAACATAGCAGCAATAATAATGTCTGGTCTGCAACTCTTGGATTGTTGTAAACAAATATCTTGCAAGTGTAGATGGGTGGCAGCTAAATTAAAGGATCCAGTAGATATTATGGTGCCTGCAGAGCTTCCTAATTTAGATTCTCTGTCTCATAAATGTAATTAGGAGGCCCATTTTTCACGAAGCATTGGAGTGCCATTCTTCAGAAAAGAATCAACACAACACGAAACAAATCATTATTACAGCATTGACGTTATTACAAAAGTTGGAAGACACGGCTGAGGCAAAGCTTTAATTTAATTCCTTTTCACCCCAAAATATCTCGGCATTCACCAACCTACCAACCAGGGAAGATTCATTTAACGTAATGGGAGCTTATTACGTATACGCTGATAGGGAGGAGAGAAGAATTTGGTACATTTATGGTGAGCTAATAAGGAGGAAACAACCGTTCGCACCAAACAACCGTTGCGGACAGCTTTTGGGTAGACCTTTATCCCTTTTTTATTATTTCATTGGAGACTCCGAAGTTTTTGACTTCCTAAAATACCCTTTGTTTTAAATTTATTATTAATTTTTGTTTTGATTTTCATGGAGTGCTTGTCTTGCAGGTTTCTCCTTAGTTGAATTTTCATTTGTTCTTTTGGGGTGACTTGCTTTCTCAATTTCAATAAAAGGGTATTTTTTTGACCACGCACACAATGGCCCTAAATGATATTTCGTTTTTTAATTTGTTGAAAGCCAATCTCAAATAATTTCTAATATAAAATGAGGGTATTACATTGGAGTATCATTAAGGATTAAAGAAAGGAAATAATTAATAATAGGTTTAATTATTAGTGTTTCTCATGTAAATATTTGGAATAAATTAATCTTAAAAGATGACATCTTAGATAGAAAATCCTTTAAGATAAAAATTAGTAAATCTAAAAAAAATCATTTCCAAGTCCACATCTTATAGATTACTTTGAGATCCATTCTTTATGGTGTTCACAAATTTGTGGTGCCACGTTAACAATCTCAAGGTCATTTATCTTCATTACCTTATAAGCAATAGAGATAAATCCCTCAAAATTGACTTGATAAAAAAATGTGTATTAATTAAATGGGTTCACGCCCTTTAAATTACTTTGAGATCCATCTTCTAAAGTGTCCACAAGTTTGTGATACCATAAATTAACAATCACAAGGTTATTCGTTCCCATTGCCATATGAGCAATAGGTACAAATCCATTAAACTTGGCTTGATTAAAAAAATGTATATTGATTGATTGAATATTAATGTTATGAATAGCTGTTTCTAGATTTGATTGTGTAAGCTTTTTTTGATTCAAAAAAAGCTTACACAATCAAATCCAGAAACAGCTATTCATAACTCTTATGGATTGTGGAAATCTAATAACTTTGATGAATATTAATGGTCATATAGACTTTAATAGTAGCTTGATGATTTTTTTTATGATGAAAAAATGTAGTTCATGTTCCTCTCACTTATGGAGAGCCAACTACTAAATTTGAAGATTAGGAAACAAAGTTTTAAAATTCTAATTCCTTCATCATTTTCCTTGATAAAATCATGCATATATATACCATTAAACTATTTATTATTTTGTATATGATGTGTATTAAGTGTCTCTATAAACTATTCAAAACATTGGGATACCCTTCAATAGTGATGTTGTCTATAATAGTGATAAATTTGATTCACATGATGAATCATATGAATTTAACCTTTGAATTTCATCAATATCATATCCAAACTCCACATCACAAGTTATAGCATCAAAATTTCCTTTAATGAATATATTGATGAGAAACTCCTCTCACAATTGGGGAGGGAATCCCATAAAGATGGGTGCTAATTAGAAGTTTTAGAATCTAACACATTATCACTGGAATAACTTTTCTCCAATTACTCTAGAAAGAAGACCGTGTTTATTTCCATTGACATCAACCCCTTTAGTCTATGTTGCTTTGATTATAAATTAATAAAATATGACAATATTATATATGCTTATAATTTACACTAATCTTATCATACAAATGAGATCAATATAAACCTTATTGGGGAAAATATTGACCTTTGAATGATTTGATACGATGTATGCTATTCATCCCTTTATAATCATTATAATAAAAATAATCTAAAAGGCTTCAATACTAGATATTTTATTACAAATCAAACCATTTTTTCTTAGTAAAAAGAAAACACTATATAATTACCTCATTTTACCACCTTTTATAAACTAAAATATAGTGTGTGCTCGTTCTAGTTCAAAGGAAATGTATTGGTGTGGCCATGCCACCTCAAATGTGATCCATCCATGTGGTTATGTGATATAGGGCCCAAATTAAAACTTGGTGGTCAACTCTTTAGACAATGATCTTGATGAAGTTATGTTGTTGTTTGGAAGTTTTATGAGATAGAGTAGTAAGTAGAGATATAAAATTGAAAAAAATTGTATGTAATGAAAGTTAGAATTGTAGAAATGGAAAATGTACCAATCACACCTGATCCTGATTTCACTAACACCAATTCATCTTGAATCATCTCTCTGCTAATCATTTAATTAAATAATCTCTATTTAATTAAATTCATCACATTTCATCTCTTAAATAAATCAATTTTATCTGATTAAGTCAACATCTCCTATTAATTAAATAAATCATTTTTATTTAATTAATCCTATAGTCACTCTTTTAATTAAATAATTCATTTTATTTAATTAATTTCTAGGTCATCTCAGTTAAATTACATAAATTTATCTTTATTTGATTTAAAGCTAACACCATCCTCTTTAATTAAATAAATCAAATCTTATTTAATTAAGTCTAAAATCATTTTCCTCTCATTTTGATTTAAATTAATCCAAAAATCTAAGTCAAAATGGTCAAATTAGCTAATCTCTTTTAAATTAATCAAATCTTGTTTAATCTTAGTCTTAAACCATCAAATCCTCTAGCTTTTGCCACTTGCTCATGAAAATCATTTTAATTAATTAATAAATCCCTAATTACTTTTAAAATGGCATCAAAGATGGAATATTCCTCAAATTTGAAATCTCCCCCCAAAAGGTCTTGTCCTCCAACATGACATTTAATGTCTCTTACAAGTCCTTTTCTTGAGCCATGTGACATTAACGTCACCTTTCACCTCATCCTTCAAGCCATCTTCTGAATTTGAATCTCCCCCCTCTTTGCACATTTTCCAAAATGTGCTCAACCTTTGTCCATTAGCATGATGATAAGTGGCGCTTTATCATTGGATCATTTTGAGTCCCACATCCTCCATATCTTTCAATCTCCAATCCTTATCTCTTAGAAATAGAGGCCTTCTCCATTTGTTTAGGGGAGCCACAATTAATGTAAAATCATTATGCTCATTTGTGGAGGAGAATTGGAACCAAAGTTATCATCTTCATATCAAAGATCATCTATTCTTCATCCATTTTTATCATTTCTTAGCTAGGTTATGCAGGAATTAAACCAAGGAGTCTCTATCTTCATCAAATCATCACAAAGCTTACAAGGGATTGGGAAAGGGTCATTTTCCACATCAAAATGGCACCAATTCCCCCATGGGATTGAGAGTTTGCATGCTTAAATAGGATTTAAAATCTTTTCTTGTTTTGTTCTTCATTTCTTTCCTATTTTGAGCATTATAGATTAATTTCATGGGGAATCTTAGTTCTAACTTGCATATGGATCTAATTTTGTGTTTGTTTGCTATGTTTGTGTAGGTCTAGGATTGGGGTTCACATTTTGGCGCTAGAAGGAGGGCGAACTTGAATAATCTAACACGTTTTTTGTGTTTCCAGGTCAAACATCACTAGAAGAAAGTGTGATGCATTTGCGATCTCTATTTTTCCAAACAGCGCTGATGGTTTCACCAGAGCACCGCTATTTGCAAATGCGTCACTATTTGGATCCAAACAATGCCACTGCCTTGAGTTCAAAGGGCACCGCCTTTGATTTCTTGCCTTTGCATTCAATCTTAAAATGGTCATATCTTGGTCATTTTTTGGTCTTTTTTGAATCTTTTTTTTAAATGGGGTAGAATTTCATAAGCTATCCAATGGTGTAGGTGTTTTTCAACTTTGATAGAGTTAAAATTTTCAAATTTTCACCTAATGTCAAATCACAATGAAACTTGGTCTAAATCTTAGGGTTTTTATGCTTAATCATTTATCTAAACCTCATATCTTTTTGTTTCTTGATTTCATCTAACATTTGGAGCTTGTATTGCAAGTTTTAAAGGATAATGGAGTATGGAAGTCAAAGAAAAATCATTATCACATCATTGTATCTGAAATTGTTTTTGAACACTTTGGGGAGCAATTATAATCCCACTTCTAAGGACTTTGTCATCTTCATGCTCTTTAGGACTCACTAATTTTTGTTTGGGCTTAAAAAAAACAAGGCAAAGGGCTTAAAAAGAATCTTAGGCAACTTACTAGATTTTGTTTAAAGTTAACAATTGAACAAACAACTTTCATCTTTCATTTTGGTGCTTTAAAAAGAATCAAATCATTTCTTTGAGGATTTAAAATGAACATGTGCATCTTTGTTTTTATAATCACTTAACCAAAATAATATCATCAAAAAGACGTATGTGCTTCTCTTGCGCCTCACGGTGATCTTGAGAATCAAAAGGCTTTTGGTGATATTAGGTTGTGTAAGTGATTACCTACACACTTCAATTTGGATCCTAAAATTAAACAAATCTTGCGAGTGTGAGTGGAATATATCGCGTGTGTTCTCTCTTTGTTTCTCAACGAAGATTGATCAAACTACGGATGTATTTTCTCACTTTTGTGTTATCTTAGAGGGTCTGCCTTGTGGGAAAAAGTAATCACCCAAGGGAATGACCCAACCGGGAACACGCTAAATCCAATCAACTTCCACTCGGGATATAAGTGAGGGTACTTGAGAAAAGGAAAGTATCACGAGGATTGTTTTGATGTGAAAGAAAGCAATGGTCTCTTGCCGTATGGATGACCCCCCACGAACGAAATGCCCATATTA
Organism: Sequoia sempervirens; assembly: GCA_007258455.2. Taxonomy (NCBI): domain Eukaryota; kingdom Viridiplantae; phylum Streptophyta; class Pinopsida; order Cupressales; family Cupressaceae; genus Sequoia; species Sequoia sempervirens. The sequence goes on along the minus strand of VDFB02085230.1, from coordinate 11,760 downwards.
AAACCCCTTATTTAAAAGGCCAAAATCCTTAATCTATTTGTTGGTGCAAGAATGGTCGTTTTGAAGCCGCCCCATAATTTTACAACTTTTAGTAGAGATGAGAAGTATGCCATGGGAGATTCATGGGTACTAATGCTTGGCTGACTCGAGAAGTGAGTGCATTATAAGGGGGAGCCTGTGTGGTCAAGCATCTAATCATTCGCTAAGAGTAGGCATAGCTGGATTTGTCCAAGTGGGGATTCAACAAATATTGTCTCTCATCCATAGGATTGTGCATTACTTTGGAAATCAAAACACTTTGCTTGATCTAAAACATTGAAAAAATGAACATTCAACATGAGCATCAAATGTCAAACCCTTTAGGGGGAGAAAATACCATTGAAAAATCTAAGTGTTATTGCTTTCCCTACAGATTCTATCCTTAGAGGTTTCTAAGTGCTTGGATTCATATCTCAATTTTCTCTCACTACAATCAACATTAGGAAACTACTGCCTTAATTTCCTTGATTTCCACATAATGGACTTTGTGGGATGAAAAGAAATTGGGACATTAGACATTTAGTTTGAAACCTAATCAAAAGAAACTTTGTGGTAAAAAGAACTCATTAAGAAAAGTTAAGAAACAATAACAATTGGACCCCACACATTTGCTTGGTATCTTTTGGTCATATGGTTTTCATGCAAACATTGGTCTTTTGGTTTGAACTACCCTTAGAGAAAAGCATGTTCTTCACTATCTTGGTCTTACAAAAAAGTCCCTCTTATTTTCATTTAGGATCAAAATCAAACACTTCATCATCTCAAACATCAATCAAATCTCATCTCACAAACAACTTTTGAACCATTGGAAAAATCATTCATACTAGACTTTTGGTAAAATCCTTCAAATCAACATCAAAATCACCTTGTTTGGCTAAGTGTGTGTGGATGAATCCTTCCTCATACATCTAGCTAAATTATCTTCCTTGTGGACAAGTTTATTCCAAGATAACATCCAACATCTTGGGGTTTATAAGTCCATTATCCAAATCAAATCAAATCCAATCCAAATCAAAGAATCCAAAGAATCTTAAAGTCTAGTATTCCTCCAAGGGTCCTAAAAGTTCAACACCCATATCATTCGCCCTTTTCATCCTTCATCTCATCATTAGTCCTAGAAATCCCTTAGAGGTCAACAAGGTCAAAACACAAGAAGAACATGGAATATAAACTTGATCCATACATCATGAGTAATCCAAGTCAACCAAACTATCAAATCCTTACCATGCCAGTTAGCTATCAAAACTCACATTTATACAATCCATACATAGGATCATTATCTCCTACAAAACTCAATGGTACAAAAAATGTGAGTATGCCCAGTCAAAATTTTGGAACACCTTTCCCTATGGTAGATTTAAATCAAACTCTAAACCCACAAATCTATCAACCAAACAATCAATGCATGATTCTTCAACAAAACAACATTATCCCACCAAATCCATACATGCCAAATGTGAATATACCAAGTACAATTTTACCAAGCCTAAACATTTCAAATCCACACTTGGTAAACTTTGGGATAGATATGTTTGTGAATCATACAAATGTTTTTCAAAGTCCAAAAAAAATGTTAATGACTCCATGTATTGATCCAAGTCAAGGTAACACCATGCAAAATCAAAGTTACCTAAATCAAGGTAATGTAATTCCCAACCACAACAGTGTTCAATTTCAACCTATCATGCCAAATCTAAACATCATCCCAAATCAAAACATTGTCCAAAATCAATTTTTCCATGATCCCATGCTAACACCACAAGTATACATTCCAAATCTGCTTGAACAAAAACCAAATCAACTATATCAAGGATGTCAAAATCAAGATCAAATTTTACGAGATCAAATTGCTTCACTTACCAAAATAGTTTATTCATTGAGCCAAGATACATCTTCACTCCAAAATCAATACACTCTTCCATTGGTTAAACCATGCCATCAAAGCGTTGAGTTGTGTCCACAACCACACCAAGAACAATATCTCCAATATCAAGAGGTTGGATATCAAGATCAACAACATCAACAACAAACCCAATCACTCCATCTCTAAGATCAATCACCACATCTCAAAGATCAATCATGACATCTCCAAAATCAATCACTACAAGGTCAATTTAAAGTACAAGTCTTACAGGGTAACAAACGAGAATACACACCACTTGGGAAGCCAATCAAATCGTTCATGCAACAGTTGGTGCAGGAAAGACTCATCACAATTACCACCTATGAAAACTATCAAGAGCCCTTAGTGAAACTACCATGGTACAATGAAAATCACCTTTGTGATTTTCACAAAAGAAAGGGACGCACAACATCAAATTGCATTCAACTCAAAAATCTCATCCAAGACTTGATTGATCAAAAAGTAATAACTATTGCAGATAATAATCAAGACTCAACCACTAGCGATAACATTGACAATCTCTCCACCACAATTGTTGAAAATAATGATCAAGATCTTGAAGATGTTTCTACCTCATCCAAAGATCAACTCAACATACATCAAGAGTCACTTTTTGGTCATGATCAAAACCCCTCAACAATATCCAACAATGATCTATCCAAAGGAGTGTTAACATTATTTGATCCTACAATCAGCGACCCTTCGACCAATGATCATATTAAAATTGTCTCTACATCACCTAATGAGTTAGAGGACATATCTCAAGAATTTATTCCAAAGCATGATCAACATCTTTCACCAAAGTCTAGCAATGGTCCTTTCCAAGACATATTGACATCCTTCGACCTCATGGTTGCAGATATTAAAGGAATCTTCAACTCAACATTTGATCCAAGTTCACTCAAAGATCAAGAGGATATTGAGCCACTTCTCATGCCTAATGATGATATCCAAGAACTATTTGTAAGTAATCCATCCTTTGAAATTGACCCATGTCAAGAACTGATCTCCCAAAGCCTATTAAAAGCAATTCCAAAATTAATCAGACCAAAGTAACTTGTATCTCTGTAATTAAATGATCTAATTGACACTCTCCTATCTATACAAGATGTTGCAAATGATGATAATATCCACAGTACACATACCCTCCATCAAATCGGTGAAACATATGATCTTTCATCTAAATATATTCCTTTATTCATCATTATTAATAAAGAGTTGTGCTATCGGGATTCCCAGCTGTACCAAAATTGAAATTAATAACACTGGATCAAATATATCCCCTGCACCCGACTGGGACATCGTGTGGGCTGAAGATCCTGTAAACCATCCAAATCAAAGGAAACAAGGATAGAACAAGATATTCTAGAGTCAATAGAGCAGCAAATGAAACAACATCATCTATGCTGACATTTACCTGTAGCGCTTCAATAAAATGCAAGACATCACAAACAAGGTAATCAAGCAATGAAGTGCTGGGGTTACCACCATATTGGGAAACTTTATCTAGTGCAAGGAGTCAACATAGGTTACATATATTCCTATGATGAAACTGGCGCTAATACTTCACAGTAAACCAAAATTTACCGCCACTTAATCTTCATCCACCCATAACCCCCATCCACCTAACTAGGACCAACAACATCAAAAAGAAATATTTGAATCAGTAGAAAGAAGAACATCATCAAAGAAAAAGAAGCCGGTGAAGCATACGACAACCAAATACACATGGATACCAAAGAATACAAGGAAAGATTATCACTATCAAACTCCATCAGTTAAAGAAACTATGGGTAAAAATAAAAGAGCCTGGAAAATTATCCATCAAGGATGTCCACAAAAGAAAAAGCAGGATTTTCAAGCGATGTACAAGGTATATCAAGTAGTTGGTCCTAATTCCATGTAAACTTTCGTATCCACCCATCATTGCTCATCTTCCCAAGTTTGGAGAGTTAAAGGTTCTAAACTATCAACCAATCCATCTTTTATTCCTAAACACACTCCATCGACACCTCCACGCATGGTATACAATTCTCACATTGACCATGTATTGGCAACGAACCTTCATCATAAGGATTTAGAAGGCACTCTATCATGATGTGCACACAAAGACAAAGTTAACTCCTGTATTAGCAAAGTAGATTAGGAATCTCAAAAGTTGTATCCAAGTGCATATCTTGGCAAAGCAACTTTCTTTCTAAGTAAGATATCAATGACACATTGGCGACGTGGGGTTATCTGTTTAACAACAAAACACAGGGTTCAACATGAGCTTAAAATCTTCAGAGAAAATACAAAAAATAAAAAATATGAAACCAAAATAACTAAAAAAAACGATTGAAATGTAAAGAAAGAAAAAAAAATCGTCCTTCTAGTGAAAACCACTATGGTGGTGTTTTGATAGGTAACATGATGAAAACCGGAAACAGTGCATCATGTGTAGAATTGAGCATCTACGTAGCTACTTCAGGTAAGCATCTTTTATCCATAATAAATCCAACATTCCATCCATCTCTATACATAAAAATCCATTCATCCATGAACCATTGATCCAATCCATTTTCATCCATCTACATCCATCTTCCAAGTTATCTTGATCTTGAAAAAGTTTGGTGTACACTTTATAGTTGCTTATGGTAAACATCTTGACATGAGTCATTTTCACTAATCCTATCCTACCCAACATTATCTGAGCCATGAAGCACTATCCAAATGAGATTTCTTTATCCGAACACCTTATCTTATCGCAAGATAATACATATCTCTCCATCCATACATCTATCCAAGCATCCATCCATGGCATTCCATACATTGCTAGACACTGGGGGTAGATATTCACATCTTGCTTCAGGAATAAATCTTGATCTATATCTTCCAACTTATGTGGTGATTCCAATGGGCAAAACGAAAATCAAATTTGGTCAAAGCATTTGTGAGCCAAAATCCAAATCATCAGGCCCATTTTTTGCATACTTCGACAGGAGCGAGCACCCTTATCAAGCTCCATCTTCACCGCATCAATAAAAATCACTAGTCGCATCTAATGGCCTTCTCAAACACTTCACATCAAATCATTCTGTTCACTTTTGTTCCAAATTCTCCCAAGCTCTAAAACCCCACCAAATCCAATCAATACATCATCTCTATAATCCTTCCCAACCTTTTGAAGTTTTAACATCATCCTCAGACTGTTGTGTATCCTCAACAATGTTATCATCATCAATCCATCGACATGATCATCAACCTAGTTTAGTTTTCACAAAACTCTAAAAACATATAATCGATATCATATCACACATATCCATGTATCCAAATCATCAAAATCACACAAAAACCAAGGCATTCAGGAAATAAAAACCGTAAAGTATTCACAGCAAATCATATATAGTAACCAAAACATCTTAAACATTCAAACCAAAAACAAGTCAAAAAGCCGCAAGTGGTGTTTGCCTGAATCCAGAATAATAGGTCTCTGTATATAACGAGGCAAGGCTAATCTCCATTGATTAAACCCCACAGCCTCCTAGATAGTCTTTGTGTTAACTTTTCTGGGTCAAAATTCTAAAACACCAAAATGATGGAAATGAAAATCAAAACACTTGTGGAAATATTTGTGTTACCAAAACAACCTAAAACATTTTAAAAACAACTTCCTCAAAAACATCCAAATATTTAAAAATCCATCCATCCCTATCTCGCCTCACCCTCAATAAAATATCCGGCCATAATAAAATCAATCGGCTTATCCTCAACCTTTGGTGAAATAGTCAGAAACAAGTCTAGCAAATTCAAAAGTGAAAACTCAAATGTCAAAGTCTCAAGTCTAGGTCAGTAAGTAAACAAGTTAGTCAACTCTTCATATCAATAGCTTATCATCCAATCAGTCACAAATCAATCATTTGATATCATCATGTCCTATGATGCATCCTTCCTACAATGGACATCAACATCAGGCATCACTGTAGTTTAGTCTTGGCTAGCGGTATGAAGAACATTAGCTTGTTTGTTTACTTCATCTTTGTCTTTTGACTTATCTTATTTGTGCTCATTTCGATGACCACTCAATGATGTCCAAATAAAAGGATTTAGAGAGAAAGGAATGGGGCAACAGTCATTAACTTTTGTCTGTTGTGCTTGTTGGACGTTCTTGTAATATAACTTGGCGAATACTTGCTTTGTTAGATACATCCTAGCAAGGTTTATGTATGTCAGGTGTGAACAAGGATACTCCTATCTATTTGTCGAGTCAAATTCCATCGCACTAGGTACAACGCCATCCTGGTTCTTTATACCTTGATGCATCATACCTATATGTGTTATCAAACATAAGGTAAATATCCCTTTTAAAATCCCAATTCTTGGTAAGCAAATCATCATCGTCATCATCATTATCATCTCTAATAAAGTTTCGTAGATCATGGATTTGTTGGATCCTCTTATCATCATATTTTTCCATCTTATTCTTCTCTTCTTTACTAACATTTTTGTCCAAGTATCAGGTGTGTGTAATATATCAAAGTATACATGAGGCTATCCATGGTCGATGACTGCCTACATCATCAAATCTATCTACATCAAATATTCGAGTTGAATTGATCTTGAACCTCTTTGTTGAGAGATCAACCCTCAAATCGAACCTCTTCACTCGATCTCTCGAGGGGGCAGTATACCGGCATAATTCTTTCCGCTGGGGCAATAGTGGGGCATCTAAAAAAATCAAAGGATTTTTTGAATTCTGATCTCAGCAAGTTTATTCTTTGAACCAATGCAGCAAGTACTTTGCTTCAAATAGGGACAAAATGTAGACATGGAAAATGTACCAATCACACTTGATCTCGATTTTACTAACACTAGATCATCCTGAATCATCTCTCTGCTAATCATTTTTAATTAAATAATCTCTATTTAATTAAATTCATCACATTTCATCTCTTAATTAAATAAATCAATTTTATTTGATTAAGTAATCATCTCCTATTAATTAAATAAATCATTTTTATTTAATTAATCTTATAGTCCCTCTTTTAATTAAATAATTCATTTTATTTAATTAATTTCTCTAAGGTCATCTCATTTAAATTAAATAAATTTATCTTTATTTGATTTAAAGCTAACACCATCCTCTTTAATTAAATAAATCAAATCTTATTTAATTAAGTATAAAATTATTTTCCTCTCATTTTGATTTAAATTAATCCAAAAATCTAAGTCAAAACGGTCAAATTAACTAATCTCCTTTAAATTAATCAAATCTTGATTAATCTTAGTCTTAAACCATCAAAATCCTCTAGCTTTTGCCACTTGCTCATGAAAATCATTTTAATTAATTAATAAATCCCTAATTACTTTTAAAATGGTATCAAAGATGGAATATTCCTCAAATTTGAAATCTCCCCCCAAAAGGTCTTGTCCTCCAACATGGCATTAAATATCTCTTACAAGTCCTTTTCTTGAGCGATGTGACATTAACTTCACCTTTCACCTCATCCTTCAAGCCATCTTTTGAATTTGAATCTCCCCCCTCTTTGCACATTTTCCAAAATGTGCTCAACCTTTGTCCATTAGCATGATGATAAGTGGCGATTTATCATTGGATCATTTTTAGTCCCACATTCTCCATATCTTTCAATCTTCAATCCTAATCTCTTATAAATAGAGGCCTTCTCTATTTGTTTGGGGGAGCCACAATCAATGTAAAATCATTATGCTCATTTGTGGAGGAGAATTGGAACCAAATTTATCATCTTCATATCAAAGATCATCCATTCTTCATCCATTTTTATCATTTCTTAGCTAGGTTATGTAGGAATTCAACCAAGGAGTCTCTATTTTCATCAATTCATCACAAAGCTTACAAGGGATTGGGAAAGGGCCATTTTTCACATCAAAATGACACCAATTTCCCCATGGGATTGAGAGTTTGCATGCTTAAATAGGATTTAGAATCTTTTCTTATTTTGTTCTTCATTTCTTTCCTATTTTGAGTATTGTAGATGAATTTCATGGGGAATCTTAGTTCTAACTTGCATATGGATCTAATCTTGTGTTTGTTTGCTATGTTTGTGCAAGTCTAGGATTGGGGTTCACAAGAATAAATAATTCAAACATTAAAAATAAATTAAAAATACTAATCTAACTTTAGGAAAACTTTGTTTGAGTTGAAAATATGATGTCATCAAGATTCTAATGGTATGCGGGTGCTGGTTTCATCAACATAATCTTACATTATTATGGGTGATAAAATTGATAGCATAATATTGTATTGGAGATTGATTTGAAAGTAATGAATGAGAGGACGGATTTATAGATTTTTGAGAGAATGAATGGATGGTCTAGATTTGATCATAGATCATGAGTTAAATCCATTGATTGTGGAGTTAACAAGGAGAGTTAGACCAGTTAACTAATTTTGATAAGGAATTTGTTAAATTAGTGAGGAAGTTAACTTATGAGGTAATAATTTTGAATTTTATTAATTAATTTCATAAATTATTTAACTAGATTTGAGGAGAAAATTACTATTTTGATGAGCAATTTGATTGAATTGATTAAGGAACTAACTCATTTTGATAAAGAAGTTAACTCGTGAGGTGATAATTATGGAATATTATTTAAATGTTTATGGATAATATGAGATAGATTTAATTAATTTATTTATTTGATGGATGATAATTAGCTCATATTAATCAAATAATAAAGAATTATTTAATTAAATGACAGTAATATATATTAATGAATAACAATAGGATGATTATCAATGATAATACTAATAATGAATAATAAAAATTAGTGATAATTAATGAATAATAATGGGTAATAATGATAATAATAGAATAATTATTTTAGTGTCTACATAATTTTGCCCCTCTTTGAGATTATTCTCAAAGTAACATTGATTCAAACAAAAAAGTAGCTAAGAAAAATGAATTATAAGAGATGAAGAAAGTGATGATATGCCCTAATTAGGTGGAAGAAATAATAAAACATTAGGCAATGGGATGATGCCCTCTCAAGAGTTTATCCATGCAAAAACAATATGAGTAAGATCTTGAAAGAAGAAATGTGAAGAAATTAAAGGAAGAAAAATGAAGAGATGGATGCAAGAAACATGGTTATGATTGTAATGAGGATAATGGATTTATTATGATGATATATAAGAAATTGATTGCTCTTGAATGATTTAGTTACACTAACATTTGGAGAAAAACCTTTTGATATAGCAAGGGATATTATGCATTAGGGTATAAAGACCAAGGTGATGGTGTATCTAATGAATGGATTGATTGATGTAGATTAAGCTTTCCTCCCGCAAGAAGATCACTAACAACAAAAAGAGAAATAATCAGCCTTACAAATCAACTTATAAAAGAGTGTTATGTTCTTATGAATCATACTCAAGAGCATGAATAATAACAAGATATGCAGAAACTGAATATGGGCAACATGTTCATGTTATACCCAAAGAAGATACTATAACATTCTTTTTATTCAAAATACAAACCAACATAAAACTTGAGTGCATGTAGTACATCAACATATAAAAGACCAACAACATAGGTCAACACAAACACCTACATTACATACTATCTAGGTATAGAAACAAACATTTAAGCGAATGCTAAAAACTTATTAGAATGATAAAGAAAATTTGAACAACAAAAGAAAAGTGCCAAAACTCTACTCAACCAATTCTCTCGTAAAATTTTCTAAACCTTTTCCTTCCCATAAAAAATAGATGCTACCCAAAAATATATTCTCCACCACAACACCGAATCTCCCTCTTTTAAATCAAAAAAATAAATACCCTAAAATAACCCCCGCAAACCCATCCTTTATTTATTGTTGTGGTAGAGTTTTAAACGCCCTTTTATGTTGCTACCACTCATTAAAAATGTAATTGCCACTGACATTTTAATTACTCCTGAATTCGATAGTGGGGAATCGTTGAAAGGTTTTCCATCATTCTTCACTTCTTAAAAGAAGTCTGAACCTCTTGGTTCAGAAAACTTAAATGACATTGACAATAGAATGAAGGCACATACCCACAAGCGGTTTGGTCTTCAAAGTATTCTCTTGGGATTCCTTGGCACAACCTAAGCTACCATCCAAGATTCCAACCCATGTTTTTTCTAGGGACATGAGTCCAATGTTGATTCCACCATTCAATTGAACTGGTAAAGCGAGGAAAAGTCTCCAATGCAAAATAAAATAATCACTACAACAATCACTAGTAGACATGAAACTCTTTCCCTTTCTCCAATCACACTTCACATCACTCCTCTCAGACTGGGTAAGGCAATTAATTTTGAATAAAATTTGAATCAAATTCCTAGAAGATCTTTGATGACTACTCTTATACTACCACAACTCACTATCTCCTTGAGAACGAAGGTCATAGTCAGCTAAAACTTCAACACCTATTTCTCAAGGCACACATGTAATCTTGCAAAACAAAGAAAATGTGTTCCTTCTTGAATGGGGGTTCACCAATAATTTACTCAAAATAGAATGGAAAAAATGGGGTGTAATGAACCTATGTTTCTCCTATTTCATTAGGAAATGAGATCCCCCAATTTGGTAGGATAGAATTTCAACCCTAGGTGACTCAACCTAATTGGAGATCTTGCAAATTTCCTTATGATTGAGGATGGGGTCAAATATGCTTGAACAACACCCTCGGGAGATAAAAATAAAATAGTAAATGAACTCAAATATGCAATGTAAGACCTGAATCATGTAGATGAAGTATAATACTAACATAAACAAAAAACTCTTGATAGATTTGAAGAAGGTACTTGATACTAAAAACCTATCACCAAAAGTGTCACAAGGCGTTCTGAAATGGCGAATGGGTCTTTGTACAAAAAATTTCCTCAATTTTTGGGAGACTCTAGAGGTGGATCTGAGATGCCTTTTCCCATAGGTTTCACTACAAAAATGTCAAAAATAAATCTGAGATCTAAGTTTCTGTGATCTTGACAACTTTTTGTGACAACTTTGCAACTTTTACAATTTTGCACTTTTGAGATCTTCAATTCCAATCCTTTCAACCTAAGATATGCACACACACAAGAGAGGGAATTTTTTTTTTTTTTTGGTGAATGGGTGTTTTCCTTGGTCAAACCTCATTTTGGTAATTAAACCTTGAAATAAAATGAAATATGACATGAATGATGAATGAACACTTGCTATGTTGCAACTCAACAAACCCTTGAGTTGAGATCCTTGAAGGACTAAAATCTAATACATCTCTCCAAGGTCTTGATCTTTCATGAATGGCTTGATTGGATGCTTGATTTGATAGCTTGAATCTTGACTTGAAAACTTGAAACCTACATATCACAATGTTAGCTCAAAAAACATGCATGAATTTGCAAATAAATTTGGCATGATGATCTTTATCTTGATTACTATTGTAGATGCTTGATAAATCTGATCTTCAATACTCTTGACAATAATGTGAAATTTTCCTTCTTTTTTTCTAATGTTGAATTGATAAAATAACCTTGTATTATAGATGATCTTCTAATTTCCCAACAATTAAACATTATAAGATGGCATTTAAAATTTTAATTTGGGATCATAAAAATGTTGCCAAAACATATTAAAAAATGGATTCTAAAGCTTAAGGGGTACCCATTCGCCCTTGGGCGAATGGGTCCTAGGCCCTAACCCTAAAACACACACTTTCCAAGATGTTAAATTAAGTATAGGCATTAATTAATTGTGGTTTCTCTCTTCGTAAAATACAATTAATTAGGATTATAAATGAATATTTGGGTCAATTAGAGGCTTAATTAAGTCCAATTAAATTAAGG
>VDFB02085229.1:0-14863 GCA_007258455.2 Sequoia sempervirens | reverse complement strand
CATCCTACCATTTCCTAAACCCATGGACATTTCAAACACTTTGATGGTGTCTATCATAGTTTTCTCCTCTTCTACCATGCTGCTCATCTCGTCTGTGGGGAGTTCACATACCTCGATGAAGCCAAAGGTAGAGATATTTTCTTCCAGTAATGGGGGTCATAAGAGGAGTCCACCCTCTTCAAAGAGTGGTCATGCATTATCTTGTGCCATCCTTGTGACGGAGCTAGCTCTGGTATCCCATGAGTTTGTCACTACTTCCGAGTCACTTGGTGAGCCAAGTAGTGAATCTCGGGTGTCACCTCTCTCGCCCATTGAGGTAACACATGGCACTCCCAAGAAGTGCATGTTTAACTCCCTAAACGAGGTCTCAACCTTGTCGGTGATCTTTGTGAAATCACTGACATTGCTCCACAAGAGCCAAGTGGAGAAGACCTTACATGGCCTTCTTCCTTAGCCCTTGTTGTAGGAGGGTTAGAAGTTCCTTTCCTTAATATTCTACAACTTTGGGCTCATCCACTTTCCCTGTATAATGATCTAGATTGGGATATGGATGACCTCTTGGATGATGAGTGTTAGGGGGGTGCCTCTTCTTTACCTTTAGATTAGGTGTGTGTGTTTTGATATGTGTTCCTAGATGACCCTTGTCACTATTGTTGATGCTTGGATACACGAGTGATAATGTGTCATAAAACTTTCTCTATTTGTATCATCATTCTTCCTCTATTATGTGTTTTAATTTTTGGAAAATTGGGGACGATGCAAAGTGTTGGGGGAATTTAGGCTTCCCTTCCATGTTGACCCAATTTTCATTTCTACTTTGTTTTCTCATGCATTCTTCATATGGTCTGATATAGTAGGGGTTGATGACAGACCACTAAATATATTATTATATCTACTTATATATATTTATGAGCAGTTTTGACCCCGAAATATCATATCACCCATGTGTCCTTTGTTTTTGATAGTGTTGTTTCTTTTTTCAGTCTTGTCATCTTTCTCCTTTATTTGCTTGATTTGTCCCTCATATGTGTAATAATGTCACTTTCATAATACTTTGATTTCTAGAAAATGCATTTTCTTCCAACAAATCTTTTCTCTAAAATCTTTTGCAAACTTTTTCAAAAATCACATTCTTAACAAGGACCCCCTAGTGTAACGTGTTTCCTTCATCATGGGTTTGAAAAGAAAGAACTTGAAGAACTTTCCTCCGAGGTGGGAGCATGCCTTTCTTGTGGGAGAAACCTCAACCTTCCCCTCATAAGGGGACATTTTCTTCCTTTTGATTTCCTTGATGAAGTGAACATATTTTGAAAGGATTCCTTGATGATGAATTGATTTGAGAAAAAACGTCTCTTTTGCACTTCCCAATCATGTGTCCCTTGAGTGGATCCCTATTCTTCTGAAGGGTTCTTGAGGGACCCCTTTGAAAGCCTTCCAATTTCTTGACTGTTTGTGTGACTATCTATCTATTTTCCTGTGTGGTTGGTTTTTGTTTTTATGACATCTTTTATCTATGGATTAACATGTTGCTTTTCAAGTGTGCATGTGAAGCCACTTTCCAGTCCATTTTTGTAGAATCCCCTTACATCTAGGCTTCCTTCATTAGAGATTACTTGTGGGATTCCTTCATGTAGGTCTGCGGGTCTGTGAGGTGCTTACATATTATAGGATTTTTCCATCATTGGTCTAAGGGCCTTCAGTGTACTTTGTACAACTTCATTTTTTTGTGGGGCTATGGAGTCCTTTTTTTCAAAACTCCTTAAGAGAGAGTACCTGTGGAGCCCTTTTCCTTCCTTGTGCTTTTGAGTTTTCCATATCATGGTCTGCTTCCTCAACTGTTTAGGTATACATCTCCATCTCTTTGACCTACTTTATTGAACACTCATCAATAATCATGTTCGCTAAACTGGGAGAAAAATTTATTGGAATGAATTTGCACCCCTTAAGAAAATTCCCCTTTTGCATACCCTCACCTTAAAAAATTAAATCTAAAGGTGAAATTCCACATCACCCACCTTCCTTCCTTCCACTTGTTGTTTTTCTTGTGCGTTGGTGGGAGAATATTTGTTGGGGATGCAAGTGCGACACACAAATGTCTACGTGGTGTGCTATCATCCTTGACAGATTCCTGTGTCTGAAGTTGGTAGAGGTTTTACACTCCTCATTGGGGATGAATTTTAACATCCTCCTATCGACTAATCGACCCAAAAATAATAGATTCTTCTCATCCCACCTTCAAAAACATTCTACATTCGTTCATTCAATCCTCTAAGCAAGTCATTCAACTTCTCAAGCACATTCTCATTCACTTAAAGCATTTTTCACAACTCCATTGAGAATTGTAGTAGTTTTCTACTTCATTCACTCCACCTTTTTACATGTTGTGCTACTTCAGAAGTTGTGGGCTTGGAGTCTTGTGAGACCTCCCTTCATCACTTTTGTGGCTATGGTGACTTTTCCAAGTCCATTCCTTGCATTCTCCCTTCATTGGCTAGTGAGCCTTTGGGTGGAGCTGGTAACATCTCACACTCTTTCCTTTATGGTTTGATAGAATAGTACATTTTCTTTTGTAGTGTTTAGTTATTTTATTTCTAATTTCTTTATTGCATATTCTACTATGTTGCTTTTCTGGCTGTCAATGGAGGTGGAAACACCAAAATAGGGGTCTGACTAAGGAAATCCCCTATAAAACCCCAACAATTTTCCCCTCTTACTTCTATGTAGGTGGACGCATACGTGGAGCGTACTGGTGAACTGGCTCTTTAGTGAGTTGGTTTCCATCACTTTAGTCTTCATCTTCTTATTTTATCATTTCTGCATCTACTTTCTGTATTTTATCATTCTATCATTTTTGTTAAAATCACTTAGCTGGATTGTTAAGTAGTGATCTGTAATTAAAGGGTTACAAATAATTTTCACTTTACTCCTAATTATATATTTTATCTCGATCACAAATAGAATTGCATGGTTATGTTCATTAGCCATTGAAATTATAGAATTGTCTTCACTTAATCATTTGCACAATTTAATAACATTAACTAATAACTTAAAGAAGGAAATTGAAACTGAAAGAATAAGAGAAAATTATAAGACATAAGAGAAGAAGAGAGATCACGAGCTTGATAATGGAGTTCGCTAAACATGAGCTATGTCTTCGGGTCTGCTTCTTAATGAGGAATCACTTTATTAATGATGACAAGCTTTAACTACTTTTGTACACAATCCAATCTTTATACCTGCATTACAAGATTGCCCACAGTCTCCTCTTGCACCTAAAGATACTTGTGTACTCTCCTTCTTGAGTTAAGCTTCAATCACCTCATAAGCC
Source organism: Sequoia sempervirens (assembly GCA_007258455.2). NCBI lineage: Eukaryota > Viridiplantae > Streptophyta > Pinopsida > Cupressales > Cupressaceae > Sequoia > Sequoia sempervirens. The sequence continues at coordinate 11,535 of VDFB02085229.1, read as the reverse complement.
AATTAAACTTATACAATATAAATACAAGTCTTTGTTCTTACAAAAAACTCTTCTCAAAAGAATTATCTCATCACTCCACACTTAGTTATCCCAACTCTAAACTCTCACCCCTCTTTTATACATAAATTTTTTCCCATTATGGTTTAAAACCATAAGATTTACAAATCCTCCCTTATCTCCTATTTACATCGTGAAATTTTTCCAATCTCCCTTATTTACAAAGATAATCTTCATAAGCCCCCTTTTTAAAACATAAAAATCCTTTAAATGTCTTTTAATTTTATTTTAAGCCCCTTTAAAATATCATCAATTGAGATTTAAGGGGTTAGAGGATTTAAATTTAACAATTAAAGGTTTTAATATTTATTTTTAGGAGACATTTGGTTTTAGATATCATTTAAAACCAAATTGACCCTACATGTATCCCAAATTACTCAATGGTGCAATGGTTGTGTGCATTTTCTGGGGTGGGGTGGTCAGCGTTTCGACCCCCACCCCACCTATTTTTAAATGCAATTGCAAATTTTTAGTTAACAAAACCATCTACTACCAATTATAGTGTAGAGAAATTAACATAGCTAAATGGTGGAGTGTTGGTCTTGTAGTGTGGAGGTTAGGGGATTGACTCCCCTCTATTTATTTTTTAGAAAACAATTCAACTAACCAACTGTCGAGAGATAGAGAAGGGTGCCCCGTGGTACATGTTGGTTCGTCGGTAAGGAGGACACATGTCAAAATTTAATTGGCCAGAAGGATGCCATGTGTCAACATATAATTGGTTCACATGTCAAACTATGATAGTGCCACGTCACTGTGTCTCTAACTATGCTAATATCTCACCATGTTGACGTCAAGTTGATGTCAGTATGGTCAACCCTCTTGCCTAAAAACTTTGACTTGGCATAACTTCGACATCCGAGCTCCATTTTCGATGAAACAAATGACGTTGAACTCATGGTGATGAGCTCTTCATCATGACACCAAATTTGACCAATTTTGAGATGATTTTTTTTCATTTTTGACTAGCCCCTATACTTGGTTTGACCCTAACTTTGATAGGGCATAAATTTAGCGTATGAGCTCCTTTTTTGCCCATTCAAGTTGCATTGGGTTCCATTTTTTGAGCTCTTCAAGATGATATTAGTTTAATCATATTCTGAGACTGTGAATTTTTTGGTCTTCTAGATCCTCTTGGATCATTCCTCCCAATTAGATCCTCTTGGATCATTCCTCCCAATTGAGAAGCTTTTGGACCAGCAAAAGTTTTCTTTTACATAGAATTTAAGTGAGGGAATTGTTGCCTCACTTTCCCAGTATCATCTATCAACCCTATTGGAATTTTGATCATCTGACTCATCACAAACAAGATGAAGAATGAGATAGCATAGCTAATACAATCAACTAAATACCCATCAATACTCATTATCGTGTCCACTATCCACATAGAACTAAATAGTAGAATAACAAGCAACAATAATGAATAAATTGATGTAAAAGAAAAAGTATCAACATGTTGGATCTCCTAAATAGGAACATAATTAGAAAATGAATCATTCGAATCCTCTTTTACCACCTTTGTCTGAAGGCTTAAATGTGCTTACAACTGATCCTCACACTGTACTATCTCTGACACCTTATCATGATTAGAATTTTTCTCATCTTCATGCTTACTAATACTAGTTGTTATAGAAATGAGGGTTAATGTCTTGCTTGCATTTAAAACCATTTTCAAATGCCCTATGTTTATAACAAATCTATCATTCTTCATGCGATGGGCTTTCACAATGAATTCAATTCCATTTTTAAACAAATGATACTTGTTATGTTCCCTGTAGAAAATGGCCTTTCTATCATACAAGTAAGGACTTCCCAAAATCATCCCACAGATGTCAAGCAGAATTACATCTAACTCTACCACACTACAAACTTGGATGTGATTGGAAATCAAAGTTTACATTGTCTTGACACATGTAACCGAGCATTATCATGCACCCAACCCAATGGATATAATTTAGGATGAGGTATTATTTTTTATCCCAATTTCTTAACAACTTGTTCAGAGATTAAGTTTACTTGTGGTCCACTATCTATGAGTGTATCAATTTTACTCTGTTTTACAATATTCCTTAGATGAAACAATTCATTCATTTTACTTTCAACAGGGATCTCATTATTCTTTACAGAAGAATCATGGGAACTAGTACTAGCAACAAGAATGATACTTTTTATAACCACAACTGTTATCTTGGTTTCATCATTAGAACCTAATCCGAGATATTGCACGGTGGCTACAATATTTTGCTTACCCTTTCAATCCTTAAACCACTTTGGTTTCTGATCAGGATGCAATTTCCAACATTTTTCATCTTCGTGCCCTTTCTTTTTGCAGTGTGAGGAATAAGTATTTTCCTTCTCTTTCTTCACAGAAGCTACCTACTACATTTCCTTCTTCCCTTTCTTATTTCCTTTCTTCTTACTAGATTCCATTAAGAAGTTGTCATGGCTACTCTTTGTGCCTATTTCAAGATGAATGGCTTGCACACTAACTTCTTCAAGGTTAGTTGGATAGAACATAAGTATTGTATGCCTCAATTTTTCATGTAATCCACCTATATACTTCAACAAAGTTTCTTGCATGTATAAAGGATTTCCCAAAATTAAAGCTTTTTTGCTAAACTCCTATGTATATTCCTATACACTTTGTCCTTTCTCTTTCCTTAATGATTTTAAATTCATAACTGCTTTTTGCATGTAACCTAATGGATAAAATTGTTTCTTAAGTGCAGCAATAAACTCAAACCAAGAAGAAATAATTTTACCATATCGGCTTAGATCTTCCTAAGTTTTTCTCTCCCACCAGATTAAGGCTCTTCCTCCCAAGTGAAGATGGCTAATTGGATCTTTGAAGTATCATCAATAAATTTCTGAATCTTGCAATAAACTTCAATTTGTTTTATCCAATTATCAAGTTTCTTTGCATCCAGTTCTCCATTATAAGTTGGAAATTCAAATTTAACATCAAGCTTTAACAAAGGAGCATTAGATTCAGGTTGCACAAGTTATTTCTTCTTTGAAGAAGTAGACAAAGAAGACGAAGAAGTTGAAGTAGGTGAATAAGGTGAAGAAGGTGAAGATGGAGGTTTAGGAGGGTCACGACCACCTCCTACTCCTTTACCTTTCTCATCTTTTGAAGAGGATTCACCTTTCTCCTTCTTCTTTTTCCTATACAACTCTTCCACCATCATCTTCATGTCGAGGAATAATTTGTGAAATTATTCTTCATTCTCAAAGATTTTAGGATTGGTATATTTTCCTTCTTTTGGTTGTTCCATGGTTTGTCTTCGAGTAACTCACCTTGATCCGATCTCTAGATTAAACTCTTCAAGTGCACCTTCTCCTCGCTTTAATTTCAACATGGTTAACATCCACCACTTGCAATTTTTCCTATTAAATTGCTCTGATACCAAACTTGATATGATGTTATCATCTAGGACTTTTGCACATGAATAATAACTTTTACAATGATTAAATTCAAGTTCTTTAAATCAACATTTGAAATTAAGCAGTTCAATATTGATTTAAAGACCTTCAATTCAATCATTTTAAAAGTATTTATTCATGTGCAATAGTCCTAGATCCTAACATCAAATCAAGTAGGATTTTCAGCTTTTTTTGTTGTACCTTACATGTTTTGGCTGTACAGACACTAGCATGCTAGAGAGACACCAACACGCCACACTATCATCCTAGAAACACGCTACCATCCTCGGACATAGAGCTCTCTGATGTGTAGTTTAGATTTGAAATCTGGCTTGTCTAGCCCCAAATAGAATTTTAGGTCTATAGAGTGACAAAATTACTTTATAGTGCTCTTCATTCTCGATCCTCACACTGAAACACCCTTTAGAGTGAGGTAAGTTAGGGAAACCCTCTGCTCTCAGCTCTTCGTGATCTGGAGCCTTGACGTGGTTGGTCCCCGTCTCTTACATTTTCTAGTGGGAGAAGCCTTGACCTTCCCCTCATGAGGGGAAATTTTCTTCCTTTCGAATTCCTTGATGAAGTGAACATCTTTCAAAATGATTCTGTGATGATGAATTGATTTGAGAAAAAAAAATTTCTTTTCCACTTTCAAATAGTGCATCCCTTGACTGGACCCCTCTTCTTTTGAAGGGTTCCTTAGGGACCCCTTTGAGAGCCTTCCAGTTGCTTGATTGTCTATGTGGCTATCTATCTATTTTCATGTGTGGATGCTTTTTATTTTCTGACATGTTTTATCTAGGAATTAACATGTTGCTTTGTAGGTGCACCTGTGAAGCCACTTTCTAGTCTGACTCTGAAAGAGTCCCCTTACATCTGAGCTTCCTTCATGAGAGAGTACTTGGGGGATACCTTCTTGTAGGTCTATGGGACTGTGAGGAACTTACATCTTGTGGGATTTTTCCGTCATTGGTTTGAGGGCCTTCAGTGTACTTTGTGCAACTTCATAGTTCTACAGGGCTATGAAGTCCTTTTGTTTGAAACTCCTTAGCAGAGAGTACCTATGGAGCCTTTTGTCTGCCTTGTTCTTTCGAGTTCGCTAGATCATAGTCTACTTCCTCGAAGGTTCAGGTATACATCTCTGTCTCTTTGATCTACTTTTTCGAACACTCATTGATACTCATGCTCGCTAAAGTGAGGGAGAAATGTATAGGAGAAAATTTTCACCCCTTAAGCAAATTGTGTTTTTTATACCCTCACCTTAGAAAATGAAACCTGAAGGAAAAATTACACATCACCCACCTACCTTCCTTCCACTTGGAATTTTTCCTATGTTAGTGAGTATTTTTCAAGGATGCAAGCGCAACACATGGATGTCTATGAGGTTTGCTACCATCTTTGACAGATTCCCATGTCTGAAGTTGGCAGAGGTATTGCAATCCTCATTGGGGATGAATTGTAATTTCCTCCTATTGACTAACTTGAAAAGGATAGATTCTTCTCATCCCACCTTCAAAAACATTCTTCATTGATTCATTGAATCCTCTAAGCAATTCATTCAACTTCTCAAGAACATTGTCATTCACTTCAAGCATTTTTTAGTGCTTCATTGAGCATTGTAGCATTTTTCTACTTCATTCACTCAACCTTTGTACATGTGGTGCTACTTTAGAAGTTGTGGGCTTGGAGTCTTGTAAGACCTCCCTTCATCACCACTGTGACTGTAGTGACTTTATGAAGTCCATACCTTGTGTTTTCTCTTCAGTATCTAGTGAGCCTTTGGGTTGAGGTGGTAACATCTCAATCTATTTCCTTTGTTCTTTGATAGAATAGCACATTGTCTTTTGCAGTGTTCAGTTCTTTAATTTCTACTTTATTTATCACATATTCTACTTTGTTGCTTTTCTGATTATCCGTGGAGGTGGAAACACCAAAACGGGGGTCTGACTGAGATAGGCCCCTATACAACCCCAACAATTTTCCCCTCTTACTTGTGTGTAGGTGGACATGTATGTGGAGCTCATTGGAAAACTGACACTTCAGTGAGTTGGTTTTCATCACTTTATTTTTATCATTTTTGCATCTACTTTTTATATTTTATTATTCTATCATTTTCATTAAAATCACTTAGCTAGGTTGTTAAGTAGGCTTTTTGGATTTTTTTGATGTACCTTAAATTTTTTGGCCATACAGACGCCAATGCATCATGTTGTCATCCCAAAACCATGCTGCCAACCTTGGATAGAGAGTTTTTGGAGGTGTAGTTCAGATTCTAAAAACCAGCTCATCCATCCCCAAATAGAATTTTGGGTCTGTAGAGTGACATAAGTACTCCATAGTAGTCTTCATTCTCGATCCTCACCCTGAAACAACCTTTAGAGTGAGGTAAGTTAGGGTAGCCCTCTACTCTCAAAACTCCATGACCTAGATCCTTGACATGGTAGGTCCCCCTCTCTTACATTTTCCTATGGGAGAAGCCTCAACCTTCCCCTCATGAGGGGACACATTATTCCTTTTGAATTCCTTGATGAAGTGACCATCTTTCGAAAGGATTCCTTGATGAGAATTGATTTGAGAAAAAAAATTCTCTTTTGCACTTTCAAACAACACATCCATTGAGTAGACCCCTCTTTTTTTGAAGGGTTCCCTAGGGACTCCTTTGAAATCCTTCCAATTTCTTGACTTTCTATGTGACTATTTGTCTGTTTTCCTATGTGGCTGATTTTTTTTCTCTGACATGTTTTATCTGTGGATTAACATTTTTCTTTGCTGGTGTGCTTGTGAAGCCACCTTTCAATCTGAATCTGTAGAGTCCCCCAACATCTAAACTTCCTTCATGAGAGAGTACTTGGGGGATGCCTTCTTGTAGGTTTGCAGGCCTGTGAGGCACTTACATCCTACGAGATTTGTCCATTGTTGGTTGGTCTGAGGTCCTTTGGTGTACTTTGTGCAACTTCATAGTTCTATGGGGCTATGGAGTCCTTTTCTTCGAAACTCCTTAGGAGAGAGTACTTGTGGAGCCCTTTTCCTACCCTGCACATTCAAGTTCACTAGATCACAATCTACTTCCTTGATGGTTCAGGTATACATCTTTATCTATTCGATCTACTTTACTAAACACTCATCGATATTCATGCTCACTAAAGTGGGGGAAAAATTTATAGGAGAGAATTTTCACCCATTAAGAAAATTCCCCTTTTGCATACCCTCACCTTAGAATATCAAACTCAAAGGAAAAATTCTACATCATACACCCGCCTTCTTTCCACTTGGTGTTTTTCCTATGTATCGGTGAGGGAATATTTGACAGGGATGCAAGCGCAGCATGCATATTTCTACATGGCGTGTTGTTGTCCCTGATGGATTCCCACATCTAAATATGGAAAAGGCATTACACTCCTCATTTGGGGTGAATTGTAATGTCCTCCTATCAACTAACCGACCTAAAAATGGTAGATTCTTCTCATCCCACCTTCAAAAAATTTCTTCATTCATTCATTTGATCCTCTGTGTAATTCATTAAACTTCTCAAGCACATTCTCATTCACTTAAAGCATTTTTCACTGCTCCATTGAGCATTTCACTAGTTTTCTACTTCATTCACTCCACCTTTGTATGTGTGGTGCTATTTCAGAAGTTGTGGGCATGGAGTCTTGCGAGACCTCCCTTCATCACCTCTATGGCTATGGTGACTTTTCCAAGTCCATACCTTGCATTCTCCCTTCATTGGCTAGTGATCCTTTAGGTGGAGGTGGTAACATCTGACTCTCTTTCCTTTGTGGTGTGATAGAATAACACATTATATTTTGTATTGTTCAGTTATTTCATTTCTACTTTCTTTATCTTACATTCTACTCCGTTGCTTTTCTAGCTATCCATGGAGGTGGAAACACCAAAATGGGGGTCTGACTAAGGTAGGCCCCTATATAGCCCCAACAATTTCCCGCTCTTACTTGTGTGTAGGTGGACACATACATGGATCTTGCTAGAAAAATGACACTTCAGTGAGTTGGTTTTCATCACTTTAGTCTTCATCTTCTTATTTTATCATTTCTACATCTACTTTCTATATTTTATCATTCTGTCATTTTTGTTAAAATCTCTTAGCTAGGCTGTTAAGTAGGCTTTTCAAATTTTTCTATTGTACCATTCATTTTTTTGTTGTACTGATACCAGCATGCTAGAGAGATGCCAGTGTGTCGTGTTGTTGTCCTAGAACCGCACTGCCGTCCTCAGATAGAGTGTTGTCTGAGGTGTAGTTCAGATTCTAAAAAATGACTCATCTAGCCCGAAATAGAATTCTAGGTCTATAGAGTGAAAAAAGTACTTCGTTGTGCTCTTTATTCTCAATCCTCACCTTGAAACACCCTCCTCTCTTGGCTCTTTGTGAACTGGAGCCTTGACATGGTTGGTCCCCCTCTCTTACAAAACCTATTAGACCTCGTGAGGTCTACTTTTTTAAATTATATGAAAATTTTAAGGTGAAGCACATAGAAGAATTATCCCTTAGAAACATGCATCCACTTGTGATTGAGTAACCTATCATTGAAAAAACTATGATCGAACCAAAATCCCTTCCAAATATCCAAGAGAAACCTATGACAAATCATCCTACCATTTCCTATAAGATACCACGAGACAATCAAAACAATCTTGTTGTGCTTGCTAAAATCAAACAAATTTACAAAGCTAAGGAGAAAAAGGTTGAACAACCTCCCATGGCTCCTTCCATTCCTCCCCTAAAAGAAGAATAGAAACCTATGGTTGAAAAACCTGCCCTTACACAAACCCAAATTGACAACATATTGAAACGAAATTGGAATGCTTGAGAGTGTAGGTATAGACATCATGCTATTACTCATATGATATAAACTCAAGAAGAAAGAGAAACATTGAGAATCAAAATCCTAACTCATCTAATGTAGTGCATGATGATTCTATACCATCACTACAACGTAAACAAGAACCTTCCAGAGACATTATCATTTGACCTCCTATTGTGATTAACTTAGATGATGACATTGATATTGCAAAGATTGATGTGAAAGTGCCTAATGAGTTGAATTCATTGTTTTCATTTTCCATGAGCTTACATGAAAATTTTCCTAAGAAGAGTGTTGAACTTGGTATGTGTCTTAGTTTTGCACTTGATATCACCGCTTTTTCTAGTTTTCCACCTTTTGTATATACTGATCAAGATTGGGATGCGAATGACTTGCTATAGGTTAACTTTCATGTACCTTACTAGTTCTTTTACTTTATTTTTCATGTTTATTTATGTGATTGCATGTGTGGAATGTGATCCCCTATGTTGTTTCATTTGATGTATATCTCTCTCTCTTTTTTTGCATTTCTCTATATGTACCTACATTATTTGATATGTCGTAAAACATTTTGGCCTTTTTCACTTTTCTTTTGTTTTCCTTTTTGGGATGACGCAAGGCATTGAGACATTTAGGTCTCTTCCATGCTGATTTGAGAGGATTTTTCTTTGTTTTCCCTCTCTTTTTGTCATTCTTCCAGTTCTATGAGTTTTTGGGGAATGATGACATTTTCGGACTCTATGAAAAAATTCTACCAAAGATATATTGACTCCATATCCATAGATCCTTTATGTATTTTTTGGGGCAACCCCTCCCTCCTTTTCCATGACGTAGCTTTATTTTAGAAACATATGACTTGGTATAAGATTTTGTAAGGAAAGCTCTCATGTCTTAGGAGTAAACATTGGCTACTTTAAAGCAATTTCTCATAGCAATGGTGTTAGCAACCACTTTAAAGTGGGGGTATACATTAATGATATCCCTCGACATTTTGCATGTTTCATGGTGCGATTTTCTTTTTTTCTTGTGGCGCATCCTTTTCTTGGTGGTGTCATTGGGTTTGATGTCCTCTCAGAGTGAGATATTTCTTAGCGTATGACTTTTTCTTAGTTGCTTGATGTGATGTGAGGCATCCCCTTAGTTGCAATCTGTTACTCTTGATTTGTCCTCTCTTGGAAACATTAGGCATGATGATCCCTAAGAAGAAGACCTTACACAAATGAAGCAAAATCCCTTTCAACAAAAACCTATAGACATTATTTTTCATAAATGTTTGGCATAAGTGAACTTGCTAACCTTATGAAGCTTGAACACAACCTTGATAAAGGCCACCTAGCATAACAAACCTTGCTTTCCTATGGAGCCTTGCCTAGCATTGTGGTGCCTTATTGAAGTTTCCAGGAGGATAACTTTGATATGGTATTGGATCCTAATATGATTCTCTCATTTTCCACCCTTTTGGGATACTCACCTAGTGGATGGCCTAAGGTTCCACTACCCCAGAGTGAGTGTGTGCATCATTTGCATAGTAGACATCGAGTTCTGCTTGTGAATGTTCACATGGGAAAATAGTTGAGACGCTTTCTACATCGTGTTGGATAGTTGAGGCTTTATCCTTCCCCTTTTCTTGGACAAATAGTTGAGATGTATTCCAGATCGCATTGGACAGTCGAGGATTAATCCTTATCCCTTTTCTTTTTGGTCTTTGATGTTGTATGATTATATCTTTGTCATTGTTGCATAAATGTCTTGAATGTCTACTTTAGTGTGAGTTTGATGTGGGGTCATACTCTCACTAAAGTGGGGGAAAAATGTAATAATGGACAAAATATCCCTTTTCCTTAGTTTGGGAATAATAATTAATATTAAAATGAGCCTAATGTTGCCTTGATTTAGTGTTGTAATGTGTTTTACACATTCACATTAAGTTTATGGCCCTTTTTATATAAATGGACTTAATGGTGCCTTATTTAGGGTGTTGTAAAGTGTATCTTTACACTTTCACATTAATCTAGGGCTTTATTTATTAATTAAGCTTAATTTACCCCTTAAATTCAAATCCAAGCCTAATTAATTACACATTATGAGGGATAAAACCTGACACTCTTAAATAATATTACACAACACTTAATTTTACAAGGAATGTGTTCGGCTAGTGACCTAGGACCCATTCACCACTTGGTCAATGGGTCCGGCCTAGGTCCTAGGACCCCCTTTTCACATAACATTTAACATCCCCTGAAGTGTGTCATAGTTATGTGTGCTAGCACCCATTTTCCAAGTCACGAATGGGTCCTCACTTAACCCTAGGACCCCCCCTTGGAATATGTTTCTAGTGGTATTTTAATGATTTGAAATCCTAGATCTGATGTCAGCTTGTGTTATTTAAATTTTGATAATTAAGAATAAGTATAATATAAGGTTATTTCACATAGTTTCATCTAAGGAACCTAGAATTTTTATGCAAGCATCCTAATAGCAAGTTAATGAGATCAAGAGAATTCAAGAGCATTTCAAGGCATTCAAAGGTAGATTATTGAAGTTTATTGCAGAAATCAAAGATAATATCATCATGTAAAAGGAATAATGCATCATGCATGTTGTTGAGCTAATTTGTTGATGTAGCATTGAAGATCCAATTCAAGCATTCTTTCCAATCAAAGTTCATGATCATGATCTATATCCATTAAGGCCACTTCATGCTAGATTTATGAATTATACTCCAAGGTTCCAATTGATGATTGGTGAGTTGTTACGGGGTGATCCCACAATAGTGGTTTACACTTTTTGGCCTAACTGGACACTGATATTTTTTTTTTAACACAATCTCCACATTCGGGCACCTATAGCGATTAAACCGTAAAGAATTTGAAGATGATGCAAACTAGAGTCTTGTCATATTTTTTCTGTAGATTCTAAAAATATTTTTTTCAATTTTTTGGAATCAGATTGCACTTTTTCCATCTCCCACGAAAATTGGTTTTTTCAAAAACATCATTTTAAAAGTGAGACTTAATAATCAGACATAATCCATAACTTTTTTCCCTTGAAAGATAAAATTCCAATTCTTTCTAAATTCTAAATTTAGAAGTCTGGATATCTAGTGCTTCCACCTAGTTAGATAGTTTTTTATTGAATATTTTTTCTTTAATCAAGTTTTAAAGTCAAATCAATTACAATTCAGACATAACACGACCGTATAACGCATAACTTTCACTATATGTATCGAAATTCT
>VDFB02085227.1:0-20228 GCA_007258455.2 Sequoia sempervirens | reverse complement strand
GATATATTCCTAAGTCAAGGGAAATATACTATAGATATACTGAGAATATTTGGGATGGTGGACTGTAAGTCCATGGCTACACCTATGGAGACAAATTTGAAGAAGTTGAGTGACTCAGCAATTGATTTAGACTTGATAGATCCCACCATGTATAGAAAATTGATCAGATCATTGATGCACCTGGTCAACACCAGACAAGACATTTGTTTTGTAGTGAGTGCCCTCAGCCAGTTCAAGTGTGAACCAAGAAAAATACATTTGGTTGTAGCAAAAGAATATACTGAGATACTTCCATGGTATTGTGGGATATGGCTTGAGGTATGCCTCCAGTGGGGATCTAATATTACAAGGCTATTATGATTCTAACTAGGTTGGGAGTGTTCCCAATAGGAAGAGCACCTTCGGGTGTTGCTTAAACAAGAAGCATACCTCTGTGGCACTAAGCACAACAGAGGCGAAATATATTGCAGCATGTGTAGCAACCCATGAATATGGCTTCGAAAACTCCTTGCAGGATTGTTTGGTCAGATGTTAGAGCCGACATTGATTCACTGTGATAACCAGAGCTATGTAAAGCTCTCAATAAATCTTATATTTCATGATAGGACAAAGCATGTGGAGATAAAGCATCATTACATCAAAGACATGGTGTTGAGGAAAGCAATCCAACTCAAGTATATTTGCACTGATGATTAGACAGCTGATATCCTCACCAAGCCTCTTTCCAAGGTAAAGTTTATACATTTCCAAGACAAGCTTGGAGTGGTGGAGAAAGTCACCCTCACTAAGAGGGAGTCACAATTTCATTAAGATTTGTTGTAGCGTATATTTCTCTAAGATGGAGAAATATGAGGTGAAAGCCCTTGTCGCATATATTTCTCTGAGACATAGAAATATGAGGTGAAAGCCCTTGTACTGTATATTTCTCTGAGACAAATAAATAGGAGGTGAAATCCATTGTAGTCTATATTTCTTTGAGATGGAAAAATATGAGGTGAAAGCCCATGTAGTGTATATTTCTTTGAGACAAAAATATGAGGTGAAATCCCTTTTACAGATCACATCTCTATGACTGAGTTGTGCTTCCCACAATTGGGTGTAGCCATTGTGGACGTCATGTTCAGAGAGTCCATGACAAGACAGGATACCCTTGATTGGGACTCAAGGAAGAATTTTCTATACCTCCCTAGCTAAAAGGGAGTGTTGATGTTTTTGGTAGCTTCAGGAGGTAAGCCAAAAGTTTGGTCGGCTTTAAGTGTATTTAATGAGTCAACTCAAGAGAAAGAAAGAAATTAGAATTAATTATATATTTGTTGGGTTGGCCAAATCACAAAGAAATAATTATGTTGGTTGGATTTGTATAAATGGAAGGAATATTTTTCTCATTCAATCATCAATTCAATTCATTATATTGTGTTCAAGAAGAAGATTTTTTGCTTAAGGAGACTGATTTCTGCTCAAAAATTCGCACTACTTCAGTGTTGGGTCATTCATTGTATTTTTCCTATTGTTTCAGCACTGTTGTATATGATCAATTATTATTGAACTCTTGTTGAGTTTTTCTCCCTTGAGTAGAAGGGTTTTCCTAGGATAAATTATGTGTCTCATGTTCTATTTTTTTTTTTTGCTTATTGTACATATCCGATCTAAAAATAACATGACACAATGGGAATATTCAAGATCTTAATCAAAACAAGGTACCTATCGGAGGAAGGGGAATATTAGGAAATACAAAAGTACAATGGATAGATCCCACCAGAGGAACACCTTACCATTTGCACTAACACATGGAAAGATAGAAACGAATATGATAGCTAAATATACATACAATTATTTTATTCGATACTAACACTACTGTCAAAAACTTGGTACATCAACCAAGAGTGAAGAGGAGAAACCAACAATTGGGAAGAGCTAACAAAAGACTTTCTATAATGAAAGCTTAAATATACATACCGCACTAGTCAGAATGAAGGAGATCATATTTAGACTAGAGGAAATTTAGGAAATAGTGGTATCATAAACTTCCACACCGCCTCCACAATCAAAAGGCATATGGAGATATATAGAATGGCTTGATAAAGAAATCACACTATCCAACAAAATATGTTGTGTAACAAAGCCTGAGGATGAGGATTCCCATAACATAGACAAAAGTTCAACAAGCGGAAAGAGAATTAGAATCTCCCATAGAGGCCAAGCAAAAATACTATAACCACTCAATTAGATTAAAAGAAGAAAACATAGGCAAGGAAGGAGGTCCTAAAATGGCTAAGATAGGAGACTATTGGGATGACAAACTAGTGGTGCAAGTTGCAGAAATGTTATCTGAATTTGAAAAACTCTTCCCTAGGAAGCTTATAGACTTGAAGGGCATAAAGGAGGAAGCAAGAGTTATGAAAATACAGTTGAAAAAATGAGCTAAACCAATAAGGAAAAGACCTATCAACTAAACCCTAAATGAAGAAGAACGTCAAAGCAGAACTAGACAAAATGCTAGAAATTGGGATAATCAAACCCATCAAGGATGTAGAGTGGATTAGTCCCATGGAAGTACAAAATAAGAAGAAATGAGAAATAAGGATTTTTGTTGACTTTAGAGAACTGAACAAAGCTTACATCCATGACCCTTTTCCTAAACCATTCATAAAGAAATTTTGGATTCAATAGCAGGGAGAGAAATATGCTCCTTTACTAGTGGATTTTTGGGATATCACCAAGTAAGAATCAACGAAGAAGACCAACCTAAAACAACATTTGCAACAAAGTGGGGATCCTACATGGATACAGTGATGCCATTTGGCTTAAAGAATGCACCTATGGTATTCAACAAGATCATGATAAATTCTTTCAAATAATTTATACATGACTTCCTGGAGGTATATTTAGATGATTGGACGGTTTATGGATTGGTCAAAGACCACATACAAGTACTCATCATGACACTTAATAAATGCAAAAGTATGCATATTTCCCTAAACTTGAAGAAGTGTGTGTTTGTGGTACCATAGGTCACATTATTAGGTCATATCATATGCAAGAAGGGGTTGATGCTAGACCCTATGAAGGTTCCACTAATCATGACACTACCATCACTAAAAACACCTTCAAAAGTAAAAAAATTTCTAGGATATACTGGATATCACCGCAAATTTATAAAAGGGTATGCCAGAATAGTTGCATCAATGGGAGAACTACTCAAAAAGAAAATATCGTAGAAGCATTGAATGGAATGAGGAATTCCAAAAAGCATTTGATACATTGAAGAAAAAAATTGCGGAAGCACCAATATTTATCTTCCCAGATTGGAACACACCATTCCACATACATGTAGATGCATCAGGGGTTTCCATAGAAGCAGTATTAGCTCAATCCAAGGGTAACAAATGTTAAGTTTTGAACCAGAAATGAGAGCAAACAAAAAAATTCAAAACATGAACAAATACACACAGTATTTATCTTGGGAAAACCCTTCGACTTGAGGGAGAAAAACCCAACCACAAAGGTATCTCTTTATATTAGAATGAAACAATAGTAGTTAGCTTACAACATGACCCACTAAATAATAACACCTCTCTTAGATGCGAACATACAAAAAACCTCTAATTTCTCATAGATATCAATCTGCTCTTTAAAGGATAATAACCTATTGTGCATAAATTGAACTTCTTATTGAAGAGGTGACTTGATTTTCTAGGAAAAATAAGTTTTTTTTAAACAATTCTACATCTCCTCCTATATATAGGAAAATAGCGATTACACATGCATGCATAAGAAGATGCACTAGGTGGCATTTCATTTGCTTATTTCAAGGAGTTACAAATACATTTCATGCGCCTATTTAAAGGAGACAAACAAAGATTCTCTTGCATGTTAGTTACACTTTTCATGTTGACTATTTTGAATAAGACATTATGTGGGTCAGCCAACTGACATAATATCTATTTAAGGAAGATATTTTTTTCTGCTAGAAGATACCTCTTGCCGCTACCAAAACATTAACACTCCCTCTTAGCTAGGGAGGTATCTTTTCAGATATCCATGTCATGGAGTCTCTCAATATGATATTCACAATGGCTACATCCATTCATTGAAAAGAGATCATCATGGAGTTACTCAACGTGATATCAACCATCATGGCTACTCCCATGTATGGAAAAGCATATGTGCACAAGTTCCCATCACAGAGTCACTCAACATGATGTCATCAGCTCATCATGATGTCCACTATGGGTTCTCCGAGAGGGTGGATAAACACAAGTGATGTTGTCATGGATTCACTCAACATGGCATCCACCATAGCTACTCCCAGAGGGTGGAAATAAGGGATTTCACCTCAAATTTCTCTCATAGAGAAAGATGCATTAACAAGGGCTTGCACCTCAAATCTCTCTCACAGAGAGAAATGCATTAATAAGGGCTTGCACCTCAAATATCTCTCACAAAGAGAAATGCATTAACAAGGGCTTGCACCTCAAATCTCTCTCACAGAGAGAAATGCATTAACAAGGGCTTGCACCTCAAATCTCTCTCATAAAGAGAAATGCATTAACAAGGGCTTGCACCTCAAATTCCTCTGTCTTAGAGGAAAATGCATTAACACAAATCTTCATGATGATGTGAGTCCCTCTAAAGCTTCAAGTACTAGCATCAACCTTCTAACCTCCTCGTCCAAGGTTGCTTCTGATGAATTGCCATACTCCCTCTGAATGTAAATTCCTCCTCTTTGAAGAAACTGATCTCAAAGACAACCTGAATAGGTTCCCCCTCTTCGAGAGATGTCTTCAACCATCAACTCAGTCCCATGGCTACAAGTTATGACTCCATGCTTGACCATTTCTCCAATCAGTAAGACTTCCTCACTGGATGCCTCAAGCTCTACTTCTCTAAGCAATATCTCATCACCCTCTTGCTCCTTGATCTGTCCTTCTAAATTTTAGAGAGACATTACTAATAGTTTAAACTATCCTGAAGAAATATCAAAGCTAGAAGCATACAAGATTCACTATCCCAATGATATAGCATGAATTAATAACTACATAAAAATTCATGAAAGGTACAAGCATAAAAAAATACTTATCTCTTTATATTTAAACTTCCTCACAATCCACCAATTATTCTTTTAGAAAAAGAAACCTTCTGAATTTTCACTTGATTCTCTATGTGTAGAAGCATTTTCAACATTTGTAACAGCAACTTGATGCTTAGGTCTTGATGGACAATCTCTAGAAAGGTTACCATACTTGTCAAATCTGAAACATTGAATCCTAGATAGATCCTTCTTCTTCTTAGGTTTAGGGGCAGAAACAAAATTCCTATCTCGGTACCTCTTGAAGTTTCCTTTCATTCCTTCCCTTTTAGAAGTATGAGTAGCAAGGACATACTCTTCTTCATGGTGAGATATTTTCCCATTTCCTCTTGCCTCCAATCTGCATTCCTCTTGAATACAATCATCTCTCAAATGATCAAACTTGGGTAAATCATCTCTTCCACTAATTCCTTGAATGACCTAGGAGTGAGGAAGGCAATTCATGGCCAACATAACCAAGTCTTTATCCTCAATAGAATCTCCAAAAGCATTTAGCTGATCCTTCAATTCTATAATCTTCATGAAGAAAGATACAACAAATTCTCCTCTAGCCATTTCAATATGTAAAAGTTGACGTCTCAATGCTAGACCTCTGCTAGTGTTGTTGAATCCATACAAACTTTGAAGACTCTCAAACATCTCTTTAGTTGAATTCAGCTTGGATATAATAGGTACCAAATGATTTGAAATGTCCACCCCTAGTGTGATATCTAATTTTCTAATTTTGCACTAGATAGAAATGGGGGAGAGGGAGAGATAGCTCAATAGATAGAGGGGGGAAGAGGCGGGAGTGACATAGATAGTGGGAGATATAGAGATATAGAGAGCGACAGGGAGAGATATATCAATCACCCTCCTTATATCTCTATCTATTCATCCTTATCTCTTTATCTCTCTACCCCTCTCTATCTCTTTGTCTCCCTTTCTACTTGTATGTTTGAAATTATCTCCCTCTCTCTCTATATTTTCTTCCCTATATTTATCTTTATCTCCTTAAGTGTGCAATGGGTACATTGAAGAGGTTTTAAAGGAGAATTATCATATCTTTAATCAAATAACATGCTACCTTGAGCATAACTCCCCAAGGACACATGCCATCCTTGGATTTTTGACATGGAACAACCAATCAAAATTTAGTTTCTCTCTCTCATATTAATATATATTACTATTATATTAAATATATATTATATTAATTATATTTTGTATTATATAAAAATATACTTATTATTAATTATTAATTATAATAATTTTATACGTATTTAATAATTTTGTTAAAGAATATAATATATAATTATAATAAGTTGAATAATTATATTATTTATTATGTAAAATATAGCTAATATATACTTAACTATGTTGTAGAATATTAAAACCTAGCTAAATGGCGCCAAAATTTTGAACTTAATTAACATACTATAAAACCTAACGAAACCAGGTTGTAGCTCATCAAATTGGAGAAGTGAAAGATCAATGTTAGTGCCGAGGAAGAGTTTGGAGTAGTGAAAACAAGGTCAATGCCAGTGCCGAGGAAGAGTTTGGAGTTAAAACAAGGTCAATACCAACGCCGACGAAGAGTTTGGAGGAGTGAAAACAAGGTCTATATCAGCGCTGAGGAAGAGTTTGGAGGAGTGAAAACAAGGTCAATACCAGTGCTGAGGAAGAGTTTGGAGTTAAAACAAGGTCAATACCAGCGCTGACAAAGAGTTTGGAGGACTGAAAACAAGGTCAATATCAACGCCGAGGAAGAGTTTGGAGTGAAAACAAGGCCAATACCAGCGTCGAGGACAAGGTTGAGGGAACTCAAGGAAAATTGACAACCAAGGGGCAATGAGTACTGTAAGTTTGGCATCCCCATTCTCTTTAACCTTCAATTTTCATGTCTAGTTTTTGAAGATCTTTTCGTACATCGGCACCCCCATTCTCATAAAATGGTATAAGATAAGACAAAAAATAAAATAGCTTAGTCTTTCACATTTTTATCCACCAGCCTTAGGTCTTGGAAAAACTCCCATAATCTACCCACATCTTGGTTGAGGTCTAGGATTTCATCACACATAGCCTTCATTGCATGAGTCTGAAGCAATTGTAGACTTAGCCCAAGTATATGCTAGGCTAAGGTAGATCTAATAAATGGAAATAGAGGCATACAATTCTTCTTTAATACCTCCACCACAAACATATGCAAGGTGTTGGTTGTTTTTATGGTAAGCAGGTTGATCTTCTAATCTACCTATGGAATTTCCAATTCCAATAAAGGGAATCTCTTAGGACCTGGAACAACTGACGAGGATTTGAAAGACCTCCTACACTTTGGCTCTCCAAGACCTGGGAGGGTGATCCCTTAATGTGTTTACAACCTCTGCACCATCATCATAAACAACATTAACAACAACATATATTCTCATTTAATAGCTCAACATAATAGGATAGTACCGAATAGAATTGGTTGTTTATCAATAATATCAACTATTTGGAGCATGAGATAACTACAACAATATTTCACAGTACAAGATAGTCATTGATTTGCAATTTGTAGCAAGCTCTAGGTAAAGGAAAACAAATATTGAACCATACGAATAAGTACAACTTAGATCAGTGCCATATATCCATTGGAGGAGTCAAATTTATAAACATCTAAGGGTTTATGACAGATTTAACACATAACATATAAGATCCTTGATAACATTGCTTTACAATCTCATCAATATTTATTCTAACCCAATACTATTTATCAAATCCTTATACAAAACATATCCACCTACAATCCCATTCAAGCATTTTAATCAATTCCTTGAATTAAACCTAAAACAAGAATCATACACACCACAACAGTGAGATGAATGAAACAACCCTTGATCATTTTATTCAAAATTCAGATATGCTTGTACAATGTAGAGACATGAGTTTGAATTAATCATATCAATTCAAATGTCAGTACTGTCATAAAACATCAAAACCCCATGAATTCAAAACCTACTACAAAATGACTCAAAACCTAAATTGCATTTTCCCTAAAACCATCAGACTTTACAATTTTCTCTGCAACTTCATCTAGGCTTGACCAAAAATATCTAACTTGCTAACCCATACTTCTGGCCTTGAAATCTTTCTTATAGAAAAAGGAGCAAACAAGCATCAGGCCAGAAAGCACACGTGTCACCAGCCAATTGGATCACCTTGTGATATTCCAAAAATTTGTTACAACAACAATCTCCCTAGAGAATCTTCTTGTTCATCATGCCCGCTGAGAATGGTTGATGTAACAACAAAAATATTCAAGAATTTTGTGCCTAGACTATCACCAAAAAACAAAACTAGAATCTGTTGTAACTGCAATACTGATTTGTCAACCATTAGTACCTACTCCTTTTCACTCTTCCTCAGTTAAATATACATTTACCCATTTCTGGTACTCTTCATCAGTTGGCCAATAAAAAATTGATCACCTCATTCACCTTGACACTATAAGGTTTGTACTTAACTGCCACCTGATTCGATTCTCTTTCAAAAGACTCCAAGAATGAGCTGGTGCTAATGATTTTGTCCACACAGCTCACCCACAAATCATAATCTGAGTTACCCTCTATTTTAGGGTTTTGTAGTCGAAACATGATATAAATGGGCTCGTACACTTTTTGTGATTACTGTAGCTTGTGTAAGAGGCCCCATGGATAATGTTGTAATTGTAGGATGCATGAATAGTGTGTAGGATGAGAAATAAAGAAGGTATAGATGTTGTCCTCAATAGTTTTGTGAAGAAAAGCATGTGAAATGAGAGGTTCAAGCCTAGGTTTCAACAAAACATGTATGGGAGATATGGTTTTATGAATTTTTATCCATGTGCAGACCTAATGGGCTATTTTTGAACACTGAATATAAATGATATACATACACGCACACACACACACATATATATATATGTATGTATGTATGTATGTATGTATGTATTTATGTATATGTATTTCTAAATGTAAATGTAAATGCAATTACTAGATGCTCTCCTAGAACAATAAATGCAACATATCATTAAAGAAATCTATATCTATGTATATAAATGTCTATTTCTAAATGCAAGTGTAAATGCAAAGATCATATGGTTTTGTAGTGTTATAGATACAACATATCCATAAATTAATTTAATTTAAATTCTAAAGTCTTCAACACATATACTATGAAATCGATCAAACTATTAAACTACATGAAAAATAAATGAAAACAGTAAATGTATATGTATGTGTATTTGTAAATGTAAGTGTAAAATAAATAAGAATAATGGAAATTATAAAAGAATACAAGGAAATGTCTCCTCCCTTCTTGGTAGTGATAACCTCCTCCACACACAACCCTTAAAAATTATGAATAGAGGAATATAATCTTTGAAGAACTCAAAGTTGATTCTCTCCTACCCGATGTAATTAGTCATTTTATCCTTACAAACATTTATAGTGATTACTAGAGGCACATAGACCAATTCTTCATAATAGAAGAATTTGATCATACTTTTCCAATGATGGCATTATGAGAAAACCTTAGGTTAAATGAATAATTCCTAGCTAAGTTCTTTAAATCATGTCCAACCGTATAAGAGAAGACCGCTGCTATGTGTACCTGGATACCATGGAGAAAGGCTAGTATTTGGGATTTTTCATCAATCATCCTACCTTAAAACATACCAAAAGTCTCCTAGAAATTAGACATAGGAAGATTTAATATGACTTAAAAAAATGTATTGCCAAAGCGTAAACTTATTATGACTTAACTAGGCCTAGTACACACTCCCTCCCCATTAACCACTTAGACATATGGAAATTAAATGTAAATTTCTGATATTTTTAGTCAGGTAGGTGCCCAATAAACGACTTGGTGGTGTTTCCCTTCAAGTTTATTTACTTGAATGAAGAGAAAAAGTCCTTTGATTACAATTAGAGAATACATTTGAGGCCTTGGTTGTAAAACTCGTGGACCATAGTCACATTTAACACTTGTTACAAAGTTTGGGAGTTAAAACATTAAGTAGATTTGATTTGTGATGGACACATTTGGATGGTAGTAACAATAGATTGCAATCTATCAAGACTTGATTACCTTATAACCTGTGAAATTCTAGCGATGAAATGATAGATTAATCATAATGTCACCTTGGGATCACATCACCATGAAAGAACTTCATCCAAATCCAAAATCCTTATGAGTGTAGGTACCACCAAATAGGTATTTGTCAGATCTGTCTTGCTCGAGTGAGGGAAATTCAGGAAGAGAAGAGGAAAGCGAGACATGTAGTATGTCTAAAAAAGGGAGATCAACTAGAGGTCAAAAGATTAGAATAAAATTTTGTAAACGCATGGAATTTTTTCTTGCTAAAGGGGGGTCATGTTCTTATGATGATGAGAGAATAGGCGAAGTTGATGTGCCCTTGAGGTACAAACATCTACGGAAAAAATGGGTACCCAAGGAACTTCCTCCAATAAACACTAATTTTTGTGTCAACGAGAGGATATATCGCATAGCGCCATCGTCATTACATGGTTTGGGCCTATTTTGCATGGACGACATAAAGGTCTGTTACAACAAAGTTACTGAATTGATGGAGTATGTTGAACCCTATTACAGTTACAAAGATTGGATGCAACTGGTTCGATATACACAAAGTATGCGTAGGTATGCACTCTCAGCAAATTATATACAACTAAAAGATAAGGATCAAAATAAAGGAGTGGCTATGTACGTTGACGGAAGACCAAAAGCATCAGGAAATATTGTAGGATTTATAAATAGTACATGACCTGGGTCAACAAATAAGCAACCCAATTGCATATTCGAGGCACGCGAGGGAAACCGTGTATTCGTATGTGCGATGAAATCAATAACTGCAAAGGAAGAGTTGCTAATCGATTACAATTTGAATCAATTAGTTACAAACGCAGTTACTATGGGGGTGGTACGTACTATGTACCATTTTACCCAACCTCCAATTAATGACTCCAATATACCATTTTATTCTTATGTTTTTTTTGTAAGTCTATTGGTTTCATTTCAGTAATGTTATTTTATATTTAATTTTTTTCACAGGGGGACATTGATCGTATAAAGAAGGCTTTGGCCTAGAGCACAAATTGTGATGTATCTTTAGGCGCTTCTACCTAATAGATTTACCTCATTGTAATTGTACAAATTAGATACGAGTAAAATTTTTTATTATTATGTTTTTTTCATAAGTTTTTTGGGTTAATTTCAATAATGTTTTTAATATTCTTGTTGCAGTTGACTATTCAAGGAAAGGCACCAGCAGTAGAGGAGAGCATCTATAGTGAGGTGCAGTCAATATTTTGTGATGATGACATCGCTTATTCAATAAACCCTCTCGATACGATAAAGAAGATCCAAAAAAAATGCAATCAAGAAATGGTTAAGTTGATGTTCATAGTGCCTCAAACAGATGAGATAAGAGAGAGGGTTAAAATATTGACTAAGAGATTACAAAACTTGCAAGTAAGCTGTCATGAGGTCTTTAATTATAACATAAGTTCATTCATGGTTTTATATTTTGTACTCTTTTATGTCATGAACTAAAATATGTGTTGTTTTTATAGGGTTATTTGCCTCCTCATGATGCTTCTGGCCATGATCAGCGTACTAAAAGTGCTACCCGAGGAGTAAGGGTTGGTACAAATGTCCATCCTGATCTTCCTACACATACATAACATCATCTGACCCCATCATCCATGCCTATATTGTCGTCTAAAATGTCAGAAACACATACCATGCAGGCATCGGTTAATGCACCCTCTGACAGCGAACACATACCAGAACATGTGTCAGGACATGTACCTAGGGATGCAAAGGCCACCAGTACTAGTGATCTTTTACTAGCATTTCCTATATCTTCTCGTATTACTAGTATGAGAACATTTCCGGTCAGACTTATGGTGACCAAGGATTTCGTTCCCATAAAGATAGAGAAGGTCCCATGTACTTTAAAAAAATTTAATTATTATTATATATAATCCAATTGAAATTTATTTATTGATCGCTCTAGGTCTTGCTTGCAAGACCTCCTTGGTGTTTTACTTCACCACCTTGACCTATAGGCCCCTTCACATGTTTAGGTACCCCTGGTTCTCTTGGCCAACCCCACTACCATTACCGTTCAACCAACCAAGTCAATCTTGGTGCAATGTCTCCAACTCTTCCTTAGCCCTTAATCTACCCTAAAGGCTAACCTAACCTCAACACTCAATTAGATCTTTGTAGTGGTGTAGAGGTGTCTCAAATAGATTCATACCATCCTCCTAGGGTTCTTGAAGGTTCACCATACTCCACCTTCTCATCGCTTTCTTCAAACCCTCATTTAGGGTTGAAATAGGCTACTAGCCCTAGAGCCCCAATTAGGCCTCTTTCTCCAAGAAAATAGGCTTAATCTCAATTCTTTCTAAAGAACACCCCAATCTTTCCTTCGGGTTCCTGGTCCATTTTTCCACCTCTCAAATATTTTTGAGGTCTTAGTCCTTCACTGTCTGTACAACGCCTCCACTTGAAGATGCCCAAAAACTAGGGTTTTTAGGCCTTTTTCTGGCTGCTTCCAAACTGTCAGATATTTCTCACACCAAATGGGTTGATGGAGCTTCCTCATGACCACCAGCTCTTGGAAAGACTCACATCTACCTTCTCCAAAAGGAAATCTATCAAAACCTTATCACCCCTGCAAGTTATGTGCTCTGCACTCCTTGTCTTCCCTAGCCGGAATCCTCCTGGCTCGCCTAGGGCAAGACTTTGCTAACAGTTCCTGTACACACACAAACCCTAAAACCTACCATATGTACACACATGGAGTCTAGTCACTATTCCCAAAGGTTCGTACAATTTGTATGGTGGGAAAGTGAGCTAAATCTCCATTTTATCCAAACTGCCTGGTTCAGACCAACAATAGAGTGGAATCAGACTTATTTACAAATAGTGCTTGAAAAATGAACAAGGAAGATAATTAATGACACAAAAAATTTTTATCCTAACAACACTACATCCTACATTCAAAACAGTAACAAATTTAATCCATTAAAGCTCTATTTTGAAGCAAAAATCAAAAAATAACTCTCAAAACACTATTTTCCTTCAATTTCACAAAATTTCACCACAATGTCAATGCTTCTAACCCTGCTCTCAGGTCGAGACACATCTTAAATAGGTTTCAAAAGTATTTAAGCTCCTTTGGTCGAACATGTAAGTTATTAAAATGGAAAAGTCATAAAATGCACTGTGTTTTTCAACTTTTGCCAAAATTTTAGAAAACTAAGTAAAAATGAGTTTTCTTTTAAACTCATTCTCCCTCTCCACTCCTTAACCTACTGACCAATACTAAGCACAACCTACTTTAAAACCTCTAACTCTATCTAAATGGTCAACATGACCTTCATGATAACATTGCAAAACAAAACTTCATTCTAGACTTCCTAACTGATTAGTGTTTCCTAGGTGCTCCTGCACCATTCTTCCCCTCTCTGCACAAACACTAAGGAATGTGAGGAGGGATAAATGACACAACAATTCCTGGCTTCTTAAACTGAGCTTTGTCTACCCAAGTAGCCTCAAATTATGGCTTGTCCTTTCACTTGATAAGATGCTACATGTACACCTTATGCCTTGTAGATTTCTTCACTCTTGACTCCAAGATTCTTTCTACCTGAAGCTTGTCTTGAGTTGGTAAGGCTATGTTGCTAACATCCTTGAAGATATTCCTGCTGTTCTGATCCATGTCATTGACTGTTCCCTTATATCTGATCAGATCAGCTACATTGAACACTGGAGAGATGCTTAGATTTGCAAGTAATTCCACCTTATAGGCATTCTTCCCATATTTGGCTAATACCTTGCATGGTCCCACTCTTTTCATCTGCAATTTGGTTGATGTACCCTTCTGCAACCTGGATTTGTTGAGGTGAACCATGACATAGTCTCCTACTACAAATTGCAAATCTTTCTTGACAAATCTACCTTATCCTTCAACTTTTGTGTAGCCTTGGTGATTGTCTTCTTTACCTGCTTCTAAATCTCTTTCATGGTTTGAGTGAAGTCCTCAGCATGTCCACTCCTATGCTCCATAGCTCCAAGATCTTTGAGTTCACACACACCTCTTGGGTGCATCCCATACACTATTTCAAAAGGACTCTTCCCTGTAGTCTTGTTCACACTATCATTGTATGCATACTCAGCCTGTGAGATAACCATGTCCCATGTTTTTCCATACTCTTTGGTTAGGAATCTGAGAAGGTTACCTAACACCCTATTAACCACCTCTATTTTCCCATCGGTCTGAGGATGGTAAGCTTATCCAAAAGATAGGTTGGTACCTAATCTGCTCCATAGAGTCTTCCAAAAATAACTCATAAACTTCACATCCCTGTCCAATACAATGCTCAAAGGAAATCCATGGATCCTTACAATTTCCTTGAAGAAAAGATGAGCAATGTAACTAGCATCATGTGTGGTCTTGCAAGGGATAAAGTGACTCATCTTGCTAAATCTATCTACCACCACATAGATACTATCAAACCCTGTCTTGGTCTTAGGGAGTCCTACAACAAAATCCATGCTAACACACTCCCATGGTTTGTTTGGAATGGGGAGAGGTTGATACAAACCTGCATTACTAGCTCACCCTTTGGATTTCATACAAACTACACAATGCTCCACATACCTTCTGACATCCCTTGGCAACTTGGGCCAATAATAGAACATTTGCACTAGTTCCCTTGTCTTGTTGATACCAAAATGACCACTAAGACTACCATTGTGCTTCTCCTGGATAAGATTCTCTCTCATAGAATCTTTTGACACACACAACTGATTTCCCTTGAATAACAATCCACTTTGTAATGTATACTCTGAGCATTGACTATGAAAATGATTCTCAAAGTCAGAACATACCTTATATGCCTCCGAGAAGTCTTCATCTTCACCATAGAGATCCTTGAAACTCTCTATTCCAATGCTCTTTAGTTGTATCTCTTGTAGTGTCAACAATCTCCTGCTTAGTGCATCTGCCACCTTGTTCAACTGTCCCTTCTTATGCTTGATGGTGAAAGTGAAAGCTTGAAGATACTCCATCCACTTCAAATGTCTATTGCTCAATTTCTCTTGAGTGTTGATGTAGCTAAGTGCTTGATTGTCAGTAAAAACCACAAACTCTTTGGGTAGGAGATAATGCCTCCACTTCCTAAGTGACTGCACTAAAACATACAGTTCTAGGTCATAGGTAGAGTACTTTGTCTTAGCTTCATTGAGCTTTTCACTAAAGAATGCTATAGGCCTGCCTTCTTGGCTTAGCACTCCTCTTACTAAAACTACACTACCATCACATTCCACAGTAAATAGCTTGTCAAAACTAGGTAATAAGAGAATAGGTTGAGTTGCCACTTCTTGTTTTAGTTTCTCAAAACCTTTCTCAGCTTCTTGAGTCCACTTAAACTTATTTTTCAAACCACCTTTGATTGTGTCTAGGACTGGTGCACATATGCCACTAAAGTTCTTTATGAATTTTTTATAAAATTGGGCTAATCCATGAAAACTTCTTACCTTTGTCCCTGTGGTTGGTGTAGGCTAGTTTAGGATAGCTTCCACCTTGCTTGGATCCATTTTCAATGATCCTTGGGATACTACAAACCCCAAATACACAAGCTCTTGTTTAAAGAACTCACACTTCTCTAGGTTGATGGCCAACTTCTCCTCTTGCAATCTTCTAAGAACCAACTCCACATGCTTTAGGTGTTCCTTTGTTGTCTTGCTGAATATGAGTATATCATCAAGATATAACACAACAAAAATCCCTGTAAAGTCTTTGAGCACTTCACTCATGAGCCTCATGAATGTGCTAGGGGCATTAGAGAGGTCAAATGGCATAACTCTCCACTCATACAACCCATCATTTGTCTTAAAAGTTGTCTTCCACTCATCTCCATCCTTGATTCTGATCTAATGGTATCCGCTTTTGAGATCCAACTTGGTGAAGTATTGAGCTCCCCCAAGAAAATCCATCAAGTCTTCAATTCTAGGAATAGGGAGCCTATACATGATTGTGATTCTATTTATTTCCCTAGAATCTGTGCATAATCTCCACTTACCACCTTTCTTAGTTGCTAAGACCACTAGTACTGCACATGGGCTAATGCTCTTCCTAATCAATCCTTGATCCAATAACTCCTACACTTGTCTAGCTACCTCTAGGTTCTGATCTGGTGTAAGCTTGTAAGTTGCTTTGTTTGGAAATGAAGCCCCTGGTATGAAGTCAATTTGATGACTGATGGTTCTTTGTGGAGGTAAGGTTGCTGGTGTTCCATCACTCACTATGTCCTTATACTTCTCAAGCAACTTCTGGACTGCTCCGGGTATGACTGTTTTCTCAGTCTTGTCCTCTTCCTTGGGTTGCACCATGACTACTTATCCTTCACCTCCTTGATGTAGGTTGTTAATGAACTCTTTTCCACTGCTTAATAAGACACTAGGGGTCTTTGACTGTCCTTCTTCTTCATTTGATAGTGACTGCAACTTAAATGTCTTTCCATCCTTTTTGAATGAGATAGTATTGGCTCTTCCATCATTGATGGAACCTCTGTCATATTACCATGGTCTGCCCAATAGAATATGGCATGCATCCATGGGTAGTACATCACAAATCAACTTGTCTTTGTACCCTCCAATGGAGAACTCCACCGTTGTTTGTTCATTGACAAGAACACTCTGTCCTTTGTTCAACCATGTCACCTTGTAGGGATTAGTGTGGGGTACCTTTTCCAACTTCAATTTCATCATTGCCTCCTCTAAGATTATGTTGTTAGTAGACCCTGAGTTCACTATAACCTTACACACCTTTCCAAGTATTTTGCACCTTACTCTAAATAAGGCTCTTCTCTATTTTGGCTCTTCCTTGACTAGTTGTTTAATCAAAAATCTACTAAACATCAGATTCTCCTCCACTTCTAATTCAATATGACTAACCTCTAGTGATTTGACACTCATGTTGTCCTCTTGTGCATATGCCACACTCTTTTCAGTATTTGATGAAGATGCTTTCTCCGAGCACCTATAGGCTGGATGACCCACTTGACCACAGTTATAACATTTCATATTGGCAAAGTATGAACTACTTCTACCTGCTCCTCTTCCTCTATTTGAACCTCCTTGAGGTCCTCTACCTCTGTTATATCCTCCTCTAGAAGTTGTTTCACCTCCATGCTCTGTGAGTTTAGACTCTCCTTGGTTTCTTTGTTCAATCCCTCTACCTTGGTATCCACCTCTATGTCCTCTTTGATCTCTGCCTTTACCTCTGCTCTTAGAAGTTTGTTCTTGTTTCCTCTTACTCCTCTCTTCAATATTTATAGCCAATTGATAGCATTGGTGCACTATTTTGGGACTTAGAAGAGTCATCTCCTCTTGAATGTTCCACTTCAAACTGTTAAGATACCTAGCTACCTTGAGACTTTCATCCTCTATCACATTAGACCTCATACAAAGTTTTTGGAACTTCTCAGTATAAGTGTTCACATCTTGGTCTCTTTGCCTCAAACTTTGTCTCTTCTTATGTAACTGAATCTCATAATCATCTGGCATGTATGCTTCTCTCACTTTTGCAACCATACCCTTCCAAGTTGAAATAGGCTTCTTACCTTCCTTTTCCCTCTCTGTTTGAATGAATTTCCACCATGTCAAGGTAGATCCTCTCAATCTTTATTTGGCCACCTTTACCTTCTATGCTTCAGTGATTCCATCACATTCAAAATGGTTTTCCATTCCCTCTATCTAGTCCATGACTAGATCAGCCTCCATTTTCCCACTAAACAGTGGTATGCCTTCAAGTGCTTTTCCACTCAAAGCCTCAATGCCTTCAAGAAAGGCTCTTCTTTCAAAATAGGGTCAGGTTTAGGGGTCTTATCTTCCTCTGCAACCTCTTCTTTCTTGGGTACCCTTCCTTCAAACTGCACATTACTTATTGCTTCCTCAAGTTGGGCTATTCTTTCCTTCAATAGCCTATTGTCTTCCTCCTATTCTTCGACCATCTTGGCCAATTCTGCATTTGTCACCATGATGGTAGAACCACTAGATTCAAGGTATGACATACAAGATTATTCCCAAATATTTTGCTTGCTCTGATAGGAATCTGATAGGGAGGGGGTTGGAGGAATCAATCACAGATTCCTACTCTAGGTCTTGCTTGCAAGACCTCCTTGGTGTTTTGCTTCACCACCTTGACCTATAGTCCCCTTCACATGTTTAGGTACCCCTGGTTCTCCTAGCCAACCCAACTACCATCACCATTCAACCAACCGAGACAATCTTGGTGCAATGTCTCTAACTCTTCCTTAGCCCTTAATCTACCATAAAGGATAACCTAACTTCAACACTCAATTAGATCTTTGCAGGGGTGTAGAGGTGTCTCAAATAGCTTCATACCATCCTCCTAGGGTTCTTGAAGGTTCACCATACTCCACCTTCTCATCGCTTTCTTCAAACCCTCATTTAGGGTTGAAACAGGTTACTAGCCCTAGAGCCCCAACTAGGCCTCTTTCTCCAAGAAAATAGGCTTAATCTCAATTCTTTCTAAAGAACACGCCAATCTTTCCTTGGGGTTCCTAGTCCATTTTTCCACCTCTCAAATATTTTTGAGGTCTTAATCCTTCACTGTCCGTACAACGCCTCCACTTGAAGATGGGCAAAAACTAGGGTTTTTAGGCCTTTTTGTGGCTGCTTCCAAACTGTTAGATATTTCTCACACAAAATGGGTTGATGGAGCTTCCTCCTAACCACCAATTCTTGGCAAGACTCACATATACCTTCTCCAAAAGGAAATCTATCAAAACCTTATCACCCCTACAAGTTATGTGCCCTGCACTCCTTGTCTTCCCTAGCCGGACTCCTCCTGGCTCGCCTAGGGAAAGACTTTGCTAACAGTTCCTATACACACACAAACCCTAAAACCTACCATATGTACACACATGGAGTCTAGTCACTATTCCCAAAGGGCTGTACAATTTGTACGGTGGGAAAGTGAGCTAAATCTCCATTTTCTCCAAACTGCCTGGTTCAGACCAACAATAGAGTGGAATGAAACTTATTTACAAAGAGTGCTTGAAAAATGAACAAATAAGCTAATTAATGACACAAAAATTTTGTATCCTAACAACACTACATCCTACGTTCAAAATAGTAACAAATTTAATCCATTAAAGCTCAATTTTGAAGCAAAAATCAAAAAATAACTCTCAAAACACTATTTTCCTTCAATTTCATGAAATTTCACCACAATGTCAATGCTTCTAACCCTGCTCTCAGGTCGAGGCACATCTTAAATAGGTTTCAAAAGTAGTTAAGCTCCCTTGGTCAGATATGTAAGTTATTAAAATGGAAAAGTTGTAAAATGCACCATGTTTTTCAACTTTTGCCAAAATTTTAGAAAACTAAGTAAAAATGAGTTTTCTTTTAAACTCATTCTCCCTCTCCACTCCTTAACCTACTAACCACTACTGAGCACAACCTAATTTCAAACCTCTAACTCTATCTAAATGGTCAACATGACCTTCATGATAACATTGCAAAACAAAACTTCATTCTAGACTTCCTAACTGATTAGTGTTTCCTAGGTGCTCCTGCACCACTAGAGAAGATCAAGAACATGATGTGGCCCCAATAGGTAAAGAGGACCACTCTAAATTTATTTTAAACATATTTAATTTCAATTGGTGTATTAATTAATGTAACCTTTCGTGTTTCAACTTTAGAGCATGTAGAGAATGATCAACGTGTTGAGCATGATCAGGCTAGAGAAGATCAGGAACATGATGTGGCCCCATCAGGTAAAGAGGACCACTCCCATGTTCTCTTAAACATATTTAATTTCAATTGTTGTATTAATTAATGTAACATTTTGTGTTTCAACTACAGATCAAGATTTAGAGGGTGTTCAACATGCTAAGCATGAGTCTATAACAAAAGTTCAGGAACATGATGTGGACCCATCAGGTAAAGAGAACCACTCTAATGTTCTTTTAATTAATGAAATACTTGTAACAATAATAATAAAACATATCAGTTTAACATTTATTTATTATTGCAGTAGACCCCCCTTGTAGCAGCATCCACGTCATGAGTAGAT
>VDFB02085226.1:28250-51892 GCA_007258455.2 Sequoia sempervirens | reverse complement strand
AACAAGCTCTCTAAAGAAATTTCATCTCCCTTTATTCAACAAAGGAAATATCTCATTTTGGGTATCAAGGATCATTTTCAGTGGTTTTAGGTCTCTTCAGGGGTGTTTCTCCTCAGATTTGTCATCTCCATCCCTTCACAGAATTGAGCAAGTCATCCTTTTTAGTTTACTTCCATTTTCTAGGTTTTAATATGAAAGCGCTTGCTTGTGAAATAGGATGTGTTTGTGAATTTTAAGAAAATTTGTGGTAGGAGTTGCAATATAAATGTCTGATAAAAATGGTATCCCCTAAGGCTACTTGATGCAACATTGTATGCAAGTGAAATGAACAACAAATAATAAGCGAACAGTCACAAATGAAGCATAATGGAAGAAGATAATGGAGAAACAGAAACAAAACATTTTATTATTCAATTGCAGAAGATTACACACACATAGGCCCTTTACAAAATAATGGAACCCATCATCATGAATGTTTAGCCTATGTAGAGACTCTATGTCACAATCTACCCCAACCCAATCAACAACAAAATTCCAACTCCAACATTAGTCAATCCTTCCTCAAAATTGCTAGCTTGTTATGGGTTACAATATCTAAGCTAATATACAGTATGATGCTCTTCACAATATGCTACTGAACTTTCTTGAGCAACCTTTTTCTTGGAGATCAACCTAACTGTTTTCTAGTGTAGAATAAATGATGCTTATATAATGAGTACAAGCAAATGAAATATTATGTTTCGACCAGTAAGGTGGTACAATGTTCAATGCAATTAGAAACATGTAGAAGAAGTTGTCTGATATGAATGTGTTAAGATGTAAGCATTGGAACTCAATGTGGTCCTAGTCATGAATCTCCTTTAAACCAATAAGCTTGTGAGTGTCCTTAAGTGTTGGCACAAATCTTGAATATCTGTTACACAACCTATTAGATTGGATAGTCAACCATCTGTTGTGTTTCCCATCATGACTAGAGTTTAGAAAACTTTGCAAAAATGTTGTGTCCTTGTGGATATTTTGAAGTAGGTTGAACATTGCTAAGATCTGTGATCACCTTAGAAACATTTAGAACCTCTATAGCACATTTACCATATTTGCATGTTTTTTTCTTATTGAAAAATATCATATAAGGAATGTTGAGAGTGTTTCCATGTTGCATACCTTTCAACTAGTGAATGAGAATAATGGCTTAGTGGAATCAGATCCAACTTACTTCATGATCCAAAATGGATCGTATAAATATCCCCCATAAATGTAATGACATATACATGGGAAATCATGAAGGGATAAAAATCAATGATAGTGGCAAACCAACAACATGGGTGTCAGACCTACTACAATTATGAATTTTTTTGTAAGATTAACAATCTATAAGAAGAACAAAACCAATCAGTTAGGATTTGAAGCTTGTGGAAATATGAGTCCAAATTTTTTTGAATTTCATTTAGTAATCAATGCATCATAAGTAGGCTACATTTGAAGTTCCCAAGTCTAGCTCTTCATATTTTGGGAGTAATTAAAGAATCATAGTTTTTAACAAAACTCAATTTTTGAGACCTACAAGCAAAACATTCAAAAACCATTCATAAAACTAGATTCCATGCAAACAAATCCTCAAGGTATATGGAAATGCTCATTCGTGGAATATAGGCTATCACTAATAGGATCACATAAGAGATTGACTTAATAATCGAAAAGGTAGAGATACTTCAGTCCCAAATTAAGAAACCTCCTAAGAACTAGTCTACCATCAAGTATACTTCAAGAAATGTTCCCAAACAAATATGGAATGGGGCTTGGTATATTCATCAACCTTCTTAAACTTGGATAAATTGAAATAATGCTCTTCCTTTTAATAAGATTTTATATAGAGGAAACATTGCATAACTTGTTTACAAGATGATAAGACACCTGTTGAAAATATCAATATGAATGAGAAATAATGTGGAGAAGCCAATGCATATAAAACTAGTTCAAACTCCATGATGAAGGGTGGGGAGGCTCAAATAATGCAAAAAAAGATGACCTTTGGAAACCTCACAAAATGCCCTCTTATTCTAGGGGGATATCTTCCTCTTCTAGCATGCAGGATAGTCTTGTTCCCTCATTTGGTATGCTTTCATTTGCTTTTACCTTCATTTTTTGGACCCTTTGTACCTATTTATAAGGGTTGTGTTCTTATACTCTATTTGAGTATCACATTCAAAATAGTTGTGGTATGAAGTTTCTTGTCTCTTACACCTGGTTTCCTTCCATAAGTCCATTTCCTTGAGGAATATTTGAATGATGCTATTTCGCATTTGAAAATCTGAACCACTACTATCCATGCAACTGTCTAGTGATGCTATCCTTTGGATGGAATTCAATTGAGTGGCTATCATGTAGGCATCATAGAAGATCCTTCCAATATGAAATTTCTTGTGATTGATTTATTAGTCATAAGAAATTTCATATTGGAAAGATATTCGATGATAGCATACTTCAAGGACATCTAGGAAAATTAAAAGTTTGATAGTTTAGAACTTACATCATTAGATAGACAATAACACATGGCACAATCAAGTTGCAATCAACATTTTCATTCATTTTTTTCCTTCCAAATCATACCTTTACAAGAATTAGTAAGATTCAACCAATATGCAACCAAGATAAGTACTGACCTTATGCAATTTCTTGAAGGAATCTATCTGACATGGGATCTATCTATGGATAGCTTCCCCTACAAAATTTGTCATTTAGGGTAACAAATGAGATGTGTTAAAAAGTAAAATAAGTACAAAGGGTAACATATTGAAGCAAAGAGAACTAATGAAAATCACATAAGCTTAAAAGTACAACATAATGAAATATTGAAAAGTGCATTACCCTATTGAGCTTCTCTTTGTTTCAAGAATAGTTTAATATTCTCTACTTAACAGGACCAACCATGTGAAGGTGGAAGCTTATTTGGCCCCTCCTGCCCACTCCCCATCCCCTCACATCACTCTCAATTCCCCATACTTGATCATATAACATTAATCATTCATTCATCCATTAATAACATATAACATTCATTCATTAATAACATATAATATTCATTCTTTCAGTTTTTACATATTATCAAAAATATGCTTGTCAAAAATATCAGTTTTTAGCTTTCATTAACATATTATCAAAAATATGGTTGTCATAATATGATTACAATCACTTTTTTTCTTTTTTTCTTTTTTGTAGATAGAAAAAGATGAAGTGGAGTATCATTTTCTAAATCATATATCCCCTAGCCTTCAATTGTTCTACCCTCTTCTTATGATCTTAATGTATGCCTAGTCATGTACTCACAACGTGGAGGCCACTACAAGGGGGGATCTGCTGCAATAACAAAGAAATGTTAAATTGATATGTTTAATTATTATTTTTTCAAGTAATTCATTAATTAAAATAACATTAGAGTGGTCCTCTTTACCTGATGGGGCCACATCATGCTCCTAATCTTGTCTTATAGCCTCATGCTCAACATGTTGAACACCCTCTAAATCTTGATCATCTGGAGTTGAAAAATGAAAGGTTACACTAATTAATACACTAATTGCAATTAAATATGTTTAAAAGAACATTAGAGTGGTCCTCTTTACCTGATGGGGTCACATCATGTTCCTGATCTTGTCTAGCCTGATCATGCTCAACATGTCGATCATGATCTACATGCTCTAAAGTTGAAACACGAAAGGTTACATTAATTAATATACCAATTGTAATTAAAGATGTTTAATTGTATTAATCCATAATGTGTTTTTTATAGCTCATGAATACATCTAGTACCGGGATGCACATGACCATGACCTTCATCTGTAGGTTGTGCTCCACCCTCACTAGGTTGCATTCCATTGTCATGTGTAGTATTATCATTGATTTCCTATTTAAAACAAATAGGCACACAAATACATTATGGTGGAAATTAATATTGAATATATTACACAAGTATTCAATTTTAAATAAACTTCATTGAGTTTATTTACCTGTGTGTTGGATGTAGTGGAAGCTTTTGTTTTCCCAGTCAAGAGTCTTAGGCGTTCAACCACGACTCCATAGCCTTGCTGGAAGGTAATCTTCAGGTCCTCTTCTGTGGGAACTCTGTTGAATTCAATGCCCTGCATTTTTGCATAAGATCATGAATTTTGCTTCTATGGTGTGATAAAACCAAAAAAAATTACAATTTATTATTTGGATGCAATATTTCATTTATTGATACTTACAATTCATGCAATTGATTTCATATAACCACCAGAGCCAAGTTTGTGCTACCCATGTTTTTCTACTCTTTCCTTTGTTTCCTTTGATGTGTCAAGCAGCCTATGAAAAGTTTGAAATATAATAGATTATGCAAAAAGAAAGAGTAATTAGTATATAATTACATTGTTGATAGTATCACATACCTTCCTTGGCCCGATAGTGTCTTTCCTTTTTTCTTTTCAGCCTTCTCCTTTCCATCCAACACCAGGTCCTTCCACTCCCTCTTTGGAATCATGGGGGGATGCTCGTACTTTTTGTTCTTCTCTAAATGTGACCTATATTGGTCCCTCACATAATTTAGATAGTTACTAGCTTTCTTAAGGATCTTGGTTTGGTTGAATGTGTTATTACTGAACAACACAACTAAACGGTTAATGAGCTCATCTATTAAATCTTGATTTTGGGCATTCCACCATGTACATGTATGGTGGCTCGAAGATCTCCATTGTAATATCATTTAGATGTTTATAAAAACCATCATTTCTTGCAAAATAATCATGGGATCATTAGTCTAAAAAGAGTGATCAATAAGTAAATTTCAATTGGATTATATATAATAATAATTAAAAAAATTTAAAGTACCTGGGACCTTCTCTAACTTTATGGAAACAAAATCCTCGATCACCATAAATGTGATTGGCAATGTTCCTGTACTAGTATTACAGGAAGATCCAGGAAATGTTGCTAAAACATCACTAGTACTAGTGGCCTCTGCATCCCCAGGTACATGTCCTAACGCATGTTTTGGCATGTGTTCGTTGTCAGAGGGTGTACTACCTGATGTCTGCATGCTATGTGTTGCTGACATTTCAATCGACAATATAGGCATGGATGATGGTGTTGGATGATATGATGTATGCATAGGAAGATCAGGATCGACACTTGTACCAACCACTACTCCCCAGGTAGCACCTGTAGTACCTTGATCATGGCTAGCAACATCATGAGGACAAAAAAAATCCTGTAAAAACAACACATATTTTAGTTCATGATATAAAAGAGTACAAAATATAAAACCATGAATGAACTTATGTTATAATTAAAGGCCTCATGACAACTTGCTTGCAAGTTTTGTGCTCTCTTAGTCACTATTTTAACCCTTTCTCTTATCTCATCTATTTGAGGCACTATGAATAACAACTGAAGGATTTCTTCATTGCATTTTTTTGGGTCTTTCTTATCATATCCAGAGGGTTTGTGGAATATGTGATGTCATCATCGCATAATAGTGGTTGTACCTCCCTATGGATGCTCTCCTCTACTGTTAGTGTATTTCCTCAATCATCTGACTATGACAAGAATATTAAAATAATTATAGAAATTAACCCAAGAAAATTATGAAAAAAACATAATAATAAAACATGTTTCTCGTATCTAATGTGTACAATTACAATGAGGTAAACCTGTCGGGTAGAAGCCAATAGATTTATGAAAAACAACATAATAATAAAATGGTATATTGGAGTCATTAATTGGAGGTTGGGTAAAATGGTATATAGTACATACCACCCCCATAGTAACTGTGTTTGTATCTATGTGATTCAAATTGTAATCGATTAGCAACTCTTCCCCTGCAATTATTGTTTTTATCGCACATACGAATACACAGTTTCCCTCGCGCACCTCAAATATGCAATTGGGTTGCTTATTTGTTGACCCAAGTCATGTATTGTTTATAAACCCTGCAATATTCCCTGATGCTTTTGGCCTTCTGTCAATGTACATAGCCACTCCTTTATTTTGATCCTTATCTTTTAGCTGTATATAATTTGCTAACAGTGCATACCTACGCATACTTCATGTATATCGAACCAACTGCATCCAATCTTTGTAACTATAACAGGGTCTGACAAACTCCATCAATTCAGTAACTTTGTCATAACAAAAATTTATGTTGTCCATCCAAAATAGGCCCAAACCATGTAATGACGATGGTGCTATGCAATATATCCTCTCATTGACATAAAAATTAGTGTTTATTAGAGGAAGTTCCTTGGGTACCCATTGTTTCCGTAGATGTTTGTACCTAAAGGGCACCTCAATGTCGCCTATTCTCTCATCATCATAAGAACATGACCCCCCTTTAGCAAGAAAAAATTCCATGTGTTTACATAATTTTCTTCTAATATTTTGACCTCTAGTTGATCTCCCTCTTTTATACCTACTAAATGTCTCGCTTTCCTCTTCTCTTCCTGAATTTCCCTCGCTCAAGGAAGATAGATCTAACAAATACCTATTTGGTGGTACCTACACTCATAAGGATGTTGGATGAAGTTATTTCATGATGATGTGATTCCAAGGTGACATTATGATTAATCTATCATTTCATCGCTAGAATTTGACAGGTTATAAGGTAATCAAATCTTGATAGATTGCAAGTTATTGTTACTACCGTCCAAATGTGTCCATCACAAATCAAATCAATGTATGAAGGAGACTATCCCTTCCAATTAATGACTTGGGTAATAAATCTATCTTTGTGTTTAATTCCTTTTATAGATGCTTTGCATCTCATATATGGAAATTCGTAAGAATCTTACAAATTACCTCTAATAAACCATTCAAAACTTAAATATTTCAACATGATATCAGAGCATGTTGAATTCTAAATTTTTTTTCCTTGGATAAGATGCTCTTGATCATTTTAAGATACAAAATAATGAAAGTTTGCATTGCAAGTTCACCAAGTCTTAACCTCTATGTTTTAACATCTATTAATAATTATTTCCCTATACATATGGTTAGTTTCTTACTTGGGTAATAAATCTATCTTTGTGTTTAATTCCTTTTATAGATGCTTTGCATCTCATATATGGAAATTCGTAAGAATCTTACAAATTACCTCTAATAAACCATTCAAAACTTAAATATTTATTTTTAGCTGGCCCTTAAAGTTGGATATGATGATAAAGGAATCATGCATTTTATTTAAGGTAGATATCCCATTCTCCATGGCTAAGTAGCAAATTCCATTTCTCTGAATATATCATGGAATCTCTTGTGATAAATAAATTTAAAGGACTAATCAAAAGAGATATTTTAGATTACAAGATGGATAGGTTTCATAAATTGCATTTGAAGATGCTTTAAGGAAGAGCTACATGTTGTTGTTTCTAGCTGAATTTGTTTGACTTTATCCTTTATTGAATTTT
Source organism: Sequoia sempervirens (assembly GCA_007258455.2). NCBI lineage: Eukaryota > Viridiplantae > Streptophyta > Pinopsida > Cupressales > Cupressaceae > Sequoia > Sequoia sempervirens. The sequence goes on along the minus strand of VDFB02085226.1, from coordinate 44,468 downwards.
CCAACACATTGATGTGTATGGTTATTCTGTATCAATGCAACTCTCATCTAATTTTTATTTGTGCAAAAATGACTTTTTATAGAAATGGTTCTCTATGAATACTTATAAAGCTAGTTGAAAGAGCACAAAAACATTTAGAAAAAATGAAATATTATGATATTACTTCATGATATGAATATCCATTGGAAACCTACCCTAAATTTCTACATGCACAAGGTGGCCTTACACCTGATTCATATATGAAATAGAAGTCTTCCCAAGTACTATCTGGGCTGAGAAAATTTTATTAATCTCAACATAAAGGATTACAATGTTTGTGATGGGTGTCCATAGAACATTTTCCCACACTTATTTAATTTTCTTAGAAAAGATGAAAAACTAAGGGATGTGAAAGAGCTTGGATTTTCTCATTCCTTATTCTTGTAAAATGCACTAAAGACAACAATTATATGGATGTCGATATCCATTCTCATGTGCACAAAAAAGAAAAGAAAATTGTTTTATCTACATAACTAAATACTCTATAAGATAAGCCTATTATACGTTGGATGAGTAGTCCTATCATGCCCCCGATAAAGTCTATTTAAATCTACCATTTCTTTTTCACTTTTGCTTCATTCCCATAAATTCTTTAAATTTATTGAACCTGACTCAATCCAAAGGCTTTGCTCATATTTTCCCATTTGGGCATGGGGAAATTCACCTACTTGTTGTAACTTTGAATTATCTCTAATATCTTCCACCTCATAAGATTGAGATGAAACCTGCTTATCATCTGAACTAATAGTATTTACATCACTAAAACTAGAATCAATGGAATTTGAATTAAGTGAACCAATCACCGTACTGACCACCATATTGACTTAATGATTCTGGAGATCTTTCATTTTTTGTCCAATCCATAGTATATCAAATTCTTCTTACTGGGATGAGCTTGCTTGCTTTCCTCACTCTCTGTTTTTTGATTTTTTTCTCAACCCTCATCACATGTGTCTCAAGTTGAGAATCATCCATATTATCTAGTTCATCAAAATAACGTCTTTAATGATTATGAATTTCTGATTGCAACCAACTTACTTCAATCTATAGCCTTTCCTCTCATTAGAATATCCAGTGAAAATACATTTAACACCTCTAATATCTAGTTTCTTCCTAAGATTATTTGGAAAGTTAGTGCATAATATTCGGTGTTTCTTTGTGTTGCCTTGACAGGGTATATTAAAAATATATAAAAGGCCATAATTTGCACAAAATGTATAATATTAAGTAGAGAATTGAGAACATAGCTACTAGTTGATAATCCAATGTCAATTGCCAAATCATAAATGTTAAAAATAAGTCAAAATGGTGCACTCAATTTATTTGCTAGTTGCAATGTTCCAATGAAGTATCTTTAAGAGTGCGGAAGACCATTTTTGATGTGACTTGTCATAGTTCTATCATCTACTTCATCAAACTTGTTTTGGAAATTTGTGAGCAGATTTTTTGCATTTTAGACAAATACTCACTAATTCTTTGTATTTGGAAATTTTTGATTGTACAACTCTAGCACTAGATGAACCCGATTGTTTTGTGGTTGCTTTTCATACAAACTAGTAAGTGTGTGCCATGCCTCTCAACTAGTTTTTAATGAGCTTGTGAAAATATGTCTCTATGTGCAAGAGCATTGAATAATTACATGTGCTTTTTGATTTTTTAAATCAAATGTGGCCTTGTCAGTAGCATCACTAGGAATAGTTGACCCACTTTTATCCTCTACTAACTCCTAAAAATCAACGAAAATTTAAGTTCCTTTGAATATCCCTTTCCATTATGTGTAGTTTGTGCCATTTAACCTGTCTAAGTTGGTGAATACCCACAAATCAATGAAAATTTAAGTTCCTTTTAATATCCTTTTGCATTATGTGTAGTTTATGCCAAATAACCTAAGTTGGTGAATACTTGTGAAATCTTTGACACTGGTAGGAGAATAAATGAACAAACAATGACCCAACAAATCAAAGACACCCCTCAAAAAACCTATTTATTACCCCCACTTTTGTGTTGTATGGATCTGTACAAGCTTGAAATACTCTGAGATCATTGGTGTAGATAAATATATGTGTTCCCTTTCATTTGCATTTTTTTTGAAGTGCTAAATCACTGTTTTGTGGGAGAAAACAATCAAATACAGGGACTGCCCTATTTTTCATGTGTAAGGGTTTGAGGGCTAAATAGAAATGACATCCACCAATCCACCCACTCTCTTGGAACTGTAACTTGGTGGATTGGTGTGCAACATGGTATGATAGAGGTTCATTGCATTTAGGGGTCTATTAAAGCAAGAAACTTGACATTGAAGTGATGCCCTAGGGCTGAAAGGGGCAATTTTCTTGTGAATTTGTGGTTGTTAAGTCAGGGTTTGTCAATTTGATGGATATCTTGGTAGAGTCATGGTGACACTATTTGATGGTCCAATCTCTACTTCAAAACAAAAATATCTCTAACAACTCTAAGAGCTATAATGGGATGGCATTAAAGGAACCTTCATACGAAGGATCTTCTAATGAAGGACCTTTGAATTAAGGTCTTCATTTGAAGGTCCTTCATGCAAAGGTTCCTTTTATAAAGCATTTTGGACATGAAATATTTAAAATAAAAAATACCTTCATTTGAAAGTCTTGACATGGCATCATTTTTGAATGAAGGTTCTTCATTCAAAGGTCATGACGACATCACCTTCAAATGAAGGTTCTTCATTCAACTGGTATTTTGTAATTTTGAAATTTTGGGATTATTTTTTTTGCCTCATCCCACAAGTGGGACACACTATTGTGCAATCACTTATTAACAAAGAGATGAATGTGTGATAATAATTTAGGGTTAAAAATAAATCCATTTGAGCCTTTTATAAATGAAAGGACATTTGATGCAATCATATGCCTTGTCAAATTTTTAACTTAATAGTAAGGGAATCATGAGTAGTTTGTTGGGCCCATTCAACAATCTCTGATGCAAGGATTGAATTGTCTAGAATGTATCTACTATCAAGAAAGCCAATTTGTTTACTTGTATGACTATATCTCAAGCAATAGGTTTAATTGTGATGGAAATGATATTGACAAAGATTTTGTAATCTAGGTGTTGAGAAGCATAATTGGCCACCATCCTAGGAAAGATTCTTCATTCTCACTTTTAGGTGTTAAAATTTAACAATACCTTGATTGATGAAAGAGCCCAAAGAGCTTTCTCCATGGTATCCAAGTACACATAGCAGTGGTCTTCTCTTATATGGTTGGACATGATTTAAAGAACTTAGCTAGGAATTATTCATTTAACCTAAGGTTTTCTCATAATGCCATCATTGGAAAAGTATGATCAAATTCTTCTATTATGAAGAATTGGTCTATGTACCTCTAGTAATCACTATAAATGTTTGTAAGGATAAAATGACTAATTGCATCAGGTAGGAGAGAATCAACTTTGAGTTCTTCAAAGATTATATTCCTCTATTCATAATTTTTAAGGGTTGTGTGTGGAGGTTATCACTACCAAGAAGGGAGGAGACCTTTCCTTGCATATGTTTGTGGTGGAGGTATTAAAGAAGAATTGTATGCCTCTATTTCCATTCATTAGATCTAGCTTAGCCTAGCATATACTTGGGCTCCTTTGCCCCTATAAACTTCCATATGTTTGAGTTTATGTTATGTAAGAGTAATCCATGCTATGTTGAAATATAAGAGGTGGAGGAGGCCAAAAGGAAATAACCCCTTTTTAGTTGTACCTTCAATTTTTTTCTTATTGTTTTATGTTTTTAGCAACTTTGTGGACATAAGATTTGAGGTAGGTCGTACAACAAAGAATAACATGTTCCCACCAACAAATTGAACCTCGAAAGTTAGTGGGACTTAATTATGAGTTCTAGATGAGAATGATGACAATGTCAATATTTTTGGAGGAGGTGGGAGGCATTAAGCTTAACATGGAGGATGTTGGGGGTAACTAGGTGGTCAACTAGCTAGATTGACATGAGCACATGAAGGATCAATAAGAAAAGGAAACTATAAGTTCAAGTTGTGCAAGATGATTGAAAGGGGAGGGAGAAACATAAAGATTGGAGGAAAAATAAAGATAAAGTGGTCAAATTCACTAAACTTGTAGAGAGGGCTAATTCTACAATTGCTTCAGACTCATGTGATGAAGGCTATGTGTGATGAGATCCTAGACCTCAACCAAGATGTGGGTAGATTATGGGAGTTTTTCCAAGAGTTGAGGCTGGTCGATAAAAATGTAAAAAACTAAGCTATTTTATTTTTTGTCTTATCTTATACCATTTTACGAGAATAGGGGTGCCAATGTATGAGAAGATCTTTGGAAACTAGGCATGAAAATTGTAGGTTAAAGAGAATGGGGGTGCCAAACTTACATTACTCATTGTCCCTTGTTCATCGATTTTCCCTGAGTGCCCTCAACCTTGTCCTCAACACTGGTATTGACCTTGTTTTCACTCATCCAAACTCTTCCTTAGCTCTGGTATTGACCTTGTTTTCACTCCTCCAAACTCTTTGTCGGCACTAGTATTGACCTTGTTTTCACTCCTCCAAACTCTTCCTCGGTGCTGGTATTGACCTTTCACTTCTCCAATTTGATGAGCTACAACCTGAAAATAAAGATTTCGACAAATTAGGTTTTAGAGTATGTTAATTAAAATGAAAATTATGGCACCATTTAGCTAGGTTTTAATATTCTACAATATAGTTAAGTATATATTAGCTATATTTTACATCATAAATAATATAATTATTCGACTTATTATAATTATATATTATATTCTTTAACAAAATTATTAAATACATATAAATTATTATAATTAATAATTAATAATAAGTATATTTTTATATAATACAAAATATAATTAATATAATATATACTTAATATAATAGTAATGTTAGATTAAATCATATATAATATAATTATATTTATTATTATATAATAGTATATATAGGCTTTTACTTGATATTTTAGAGGATTTTATCATTACACTATAGTTGGTTTACCATTAAATGGCAATTGAAACTTTTTTTCCAATGACACAATAGTGGTTTCTAGGCATGAGATTTGTTTTAAGCTCAAATCTCACAGTATATGTAGCCTATTAGCTAATACAAAGAGAGAAACTAAAAAGATAGAGAATGAGAGAAAGAGATGAACTAAGATAGATAGGGAGGGGAGAGAGAGAGATAGAGAGAGAGAGCATGAGAGAGAAATATAAGAGATACAAAGGAAAAGAGAGAGAGGGAAAATAGAAACTAAAATTTGATTGGTTGTTTCATGTTAGCAATCCAAGGACAACATGTGTCCTCAGGGAGTTATGCTCAAGGTAGCATGCCATTTGATTAAATATATGATAATTCTCCTTTAAGACCTCTTCAATGTACCCATTGCACACTTAAGGAGACAAAGATATGGAGAGAGAAAGAGAGAAAGAGAAAGGAAGAGAAAAGGAAGAGGGGGATATAGATAAGATATAGATAGGTGGAGAGAGAAAAAAGAGAAAGAGGGCAAGAGAGGAAGCAAAATGAGACAAAGGAGGAGAAAAGATAGAAATAAAGGGATAAGAAGAGGGATACAGAGAAAAAAAGAGATAAAATATAGAGAAAGAGAGGTAGATAATGAGAAACATACAAATATCTCTTTATCACTCTATCTCACCAACTATATCTCTTTATCTCTTCATCTTCGTCTCCCTTTATATCTCTCTATCTTGTCCTCACTATCTCTCCCTCTTTTTATCCCTACCTCTCTCTATATTTATCTTTCCCTCTACCTATATATCTCTATCTATATTTTGTCTCCCTCTTCCTCTCTCACTCTATCTTCATCTCTACCTCTATTTTCCTCTCTCCCCTTTTATCTCTATACATGTCTCCCTCTCTCTATCCATCAATCTATCTCCCTAATCTCTATCCCTCTTTATATATTTATCTCTTCCATCTCTATATATCCCTCTCTCCTCTCTCTCTTTATCTCTCCCTATCCTTCTCTCCTCTCCTCCTCACCATATCCCTCTCCTACATCTCTACCTCTATCTCTATCTTCCTCTCTATCTCTATCTCCTTACCCCTCTATCTCTCACTCTTCCCCACTCTATCTCTCCCTCTTTCTATTGCTACCTCTCCATCTCTCTCTCTCCCTCTCTCCCTCTCTCCTTATTGCAAGCATAACATGAGCCTATTGGTAATGGAGCTTGATCATCTTCCTAATTCAAAGGTTTTATTTCAATCATGTGTTGGATCCTTGCAAGTGGATGCATAGTTTATTTGAAGCTATGATTTCTCCATTGAGAACTCTGTTGCACAAACAACATCATTTGCTAAATTTCCTACCAATTGACCTTATGTATTGCATAAATGTATGAAAAAAATAGACCAAAATTTATCCTAATTGAAATTCCACACTTTTTCAGCGCACCCATTGCACACTAAGGTGTGATTGCTAGTTAAGTTTGATTTGTATATTTTATTTTAGAACTAGAATGGTAGAGATAGGATAGAATAATACCATTGGTTGAAAATTCATTGAAAGAACCTTAAATTCATACCTTAAACCTACAAGATAAACCTTATAATCAAAATAGAAATCTAACACTTAAAACTAAAAACTATTGTATTTTGTGATAAAACAACCTTGTTTGACTTTAGTAAAGATGACTTATCTACTTGTTACATGATTAGGGAATAGTATTTGATGGGACCTACAATAAAACCCTTATGAATACAATGAGGGATTTGTAGAAAGAGAAGACTATGTATGTGGTATTTCTAAAGTGGTACTTGGTTCAATTATGTGATGGTCCAGTAACAGAAATCAATGCAAGATGATATCATTGGATGAGTATTAGTTGGCTAGTATATTATTACTAGATCAATATTCAAGAGAAAATTGATAGCTAAGTACTTGAATTTTATTTTGTTGACACTTGATAAATGCAAGGTTATAGAGGTATTTGTTGTGCAGTTTTGCACACACGGCCTGCTGAAAGCAGGGACCCTCTTTCGCTTTTTTTTTTTTTTGATGCTTTGGACCTTTGATTTTGATGATTCGCTTTTCCTTGGCATGTGCCAAAATGTTTATCTTGCTTGCCTAAGTGATTTCCCTAGGTTGCATATTGAAAAAAATTAAGTTCTGGGTGGAGTTCGGGTTTTCACCTTGGTTCGAGATTTTCCACCCCAGTCGGATTTTCCCGGATCCTGCTCGAACTCTGGCTATTCGCTGTGGTTTGGAGATTTTTGGTCTTTGCAGAATTCTGCGTGGGCTGGATTTTTCTAAATTTTGTCTTGTTGTCAGGTTTCCGGATTTCTCTAGATTGTCTTGTCAACAACATTAATGCTCTTCGTACGAGCTTTGAATGATGTATTTAGTCAATTTCTTGAGGAATCTTGTGCCATTATGCTTTATCATTTGTTTTCAATTGAGCTAAGGAGTGCATTCTTGGAGTATTGGATTTGATTTTGAGCATTGAGTTTTTGAATTGTGTGATTTCATGGTGATTTCTTTGCCCATTTTGTTTCTATTCTCTGTTAAGCGCCATTGAACTGGTATTTGTTCCCATAATCAGTTTCTACTTCATCAATGGTATGTATATGATTTTATTGCTTTTTATTGATGAATGTAATTAATGCTTTCACATTTTTTATTTGATTGAAGTTCGAGTTCTTGAGTGTTTGATCATTTCGTGGCTAGGGTTGTTTGATATTGTTTTGTTTATGGTTTCGCAAGCAATTTTCTGGGTTCACTCTTTTATTTTCATCATGAGGTAACTTGTTTGTGAGTTGTGAATTCCCCTAGTAAGGACTTAGCAATTGAAATGATTGAATCTTGAGCCTTCCTATGTGTCAATGGCAGATTTGTAAGGTTTGATACCTAGGGCATCACCATTTAACCTTAGTTTGCTTTCGAATTGGCTTGGAATTTAATGAAAATATGTGAATGGTCCATATCGAACTTGTCTCAAGCTTAGATTCTTGAAATTTATGATCGATCCATCTCTTTGAGCCAAATCGTGAAGGAGTGCCGATGTTCGGGATTTTTCCACAGTTCAGGATTTTCTGGCTTTGGCAGATTTTCCCTATTTTCCTTGCCTCCTTCGTTTTTTCCCCAAAATTCGCAAGCTTTCAAAGTTTTACCTTCCTCATGGATTTCCTTCTCGCCCTGATTTTCTTGAAATCCTTTGTTCCCTATTTCTTCTGAAATTACCAAGATATCTCCTCCTTCGCAGAAATTCATCCCATGCAGATTTTCCCAGAATTTGATGGTAGATGAAGGAATATGGAATAACATGACTTGCTAATGAATGATGGTGCATTTTATGATTAATTTATGCCATTTTGAGATCTAACATGTTGTTTATTGATTGATAATTATCAGCTTGAGTTGCTAATAGGTATTTTAGGAAGAAGGTTCTAAAGAAGATCTATAAGCAGAGGAGGAAAATTGAAGATACCCTAATTGGTGTTTATAATTGTTGCATAGCTTTCTTTGAGATAATGACGGGGAGAAGGAAAATTGCACCTAAGCATTTGGGCTTGGAGTAGTTGAGAAAATGGTGGCAAGATGTTTATGCTCTAGCTAGTAATGATCATATTACTGAGCACCAATTAGATGATGTGGCCACCTACATTGTTATTGATAAATATCTAACATATAAGGTCGAGTAGGATAAATTGGTGGAACAGTCCAAGGAAAATATTACATCAATTGAAAGCCGACCTAAGGTTTTTCCTTTGCCACCCACAACCGACCTTGACAAGGTACTTTTGAAGGTCCATGAAATGATTGATCAAAATAAGGATAAGGGGGAAGATATTTAATGTTGAGCTACATCGAGATTTGTGGTTCCCTATTATTTTGCTTGCATTGGTCTGAGCTACATTGGAGATCCCAGGCCAACCTGGATGAAGTTCAAGCATTTAATACATAATTTATCTTATTTTGAATTTCTCTTGGCTGACTTGTCTTGTGGCCAATTATTATTGTAAATCTTGGCTAGGCCAACATATGTTGGGGGTTTCTATTTATATGGCATTTTGCCTCATTTTTAAGGGTTAGAGATAGCTGATAGAAGTGAATTAAGTAGAGAAAGAGTTAATTGTTCTCAAGCAAGTATTGTAACAGAAAGCTGAAATTGTTGCTTCAGTGGATAATTTGATGCAAGTAATGACATTGTGATTTGGTGCCATACTTGTGTTCTCCTTATCTTGCATGGTTCTTGTTATTCTATCTTTAAGATTGCTTTGAGAAAGATTGATATTTGATATTTAAGGATTTGATCAGATTCAATAATGTTTATGGTTTGATATTTGAAGTGTTGTAGTGATCCCTGGTCCATAATTTTTGCAGCTAGTTGACTCTTAGTTGCTTTGCAAAGTTAGCCTAGACTATATATCTATTGTGCTTAGTTCAATTGTGAAGGTTTATTCATTTCAATTGCTTTTGGGTTGTCTTGGATGAATGTTCATGATCTGAAGATCTTTACTACCTTAGAATATTGCACTGTTCTTGTGAAATTGCAGATTCATATGGGTTAAGCAAGAATTGGTTTGTGAGGGATTGGTCCATTTCAAGTATTTCATCATTTGCATTGTTAATCTCAGGAGTAAGATTAGTTCTAGTGATCTCTTTGAAACCCTAACCTTTTGTTATTTCTTTGATCATTTGGGTTAGATTTAGGATTGAAGTATCATCATATTGCTAGATCTAATAAATTAAAGATTCAGTCTTTGCTTGTAGTAAGGTCCCATTGTGATTACCAACATTTTCACATTTATCATTGAGTTGTTTATGCATTGTCAAGACCTGACATTAGAGACCTTGGAGTTATCTCTTGAGGCTTACTGATAGAGATTTACCTTTCAAGAGAGATAAGATTTCATATTCTGTCTGAGTTGATGTTGTGTAGAAAAAACCATCAACAGATTGGCACTAGAAGGAGGATTGAACGAAGGTGACATTGTTGGAAGGTGGATGAGCCTTTATGCTGAAAATCTGAGATATGACAGATCTTCAAATTTTAAAATACAAGTTCTGAGTAAAGATAGAAAAGAAGTCTTATGTTTTTCATGATGGAAATGGTCTTTAGATTGATTTTCCTCAACTTTGTGAGTCTCTGAATAAGAGGTTGGATCTCTGGAATAGTAAGGGTTTGCATCACTATGCATTGTTAGATAAGTGAAAAATTAATAATACCTGTGGGCACAGTGAGTTGGGATGCTTAGACTTTTTGGGCCAAATCGAGAGGATTTTGCAAAGAGGTATTTTCATGCAGAACTTTCCTGAACCATTAGCCTCTACAGATCTAGGGTTTATTGAAATTGTAGTTGAGGCATTTATGTAGATAGTTGAATATCATCTTGTTGGTGGTAAGTGTTTACAAGATTTCATCTCATCTAAATGGTGCAGAGTTCATAATGCAGCCCATTCAGAGTTCACTTTCCACTCATGTGTGGATGCCATCATTAAAGTTGGAAGATACCTAGAGTGGATAGAAAAGTTAGACAAGGAATGCATTATAGAGAGGCCAACAAATTCTAAATCTAGAGATGATGTTGCAGTTGATGTTGAGGTGGCTCTGGAAGGGAGCGATTATAAGGAATGAAAATCTGAGGCATCAAAGCTAATAGAAGAAAATTTAAGTGAAGAGCTACCTGTAAAGATCAAGGAGGATGTTCCTACAAAAGTTAGTAATATTTTTGAAAATATAGTGGAGGATGAGTTGCAAGAGAAATGAGTTACCATACAAGCTCCTCCCTTCTAGGTTGAAGATTCAATACAGACTAATTTGAAGAGTTTGTTGCTAGAATTACAAAAGATTGGTCAAGCTTGAGTTATAGGGTCTACCTAGAGGACTTGTTGTTACCATCTTGGTGCAAGATACATGAGGAAGAGCATTAAGAATTCACATGCTTCCAGTACCAGATAGTTGTAAAAGAGGTGAGAGAACAAATGCAGCTACCACAGCATACGAGGGATACACAAAAAGCTCCAATGGAAGAATTTCAAAAAGTTGTTGATGAATTCCTTGAAGAACATGAGGAAGCACTTAATGGAGTGGTCAGCATTCTTGATAACTGTGATCAAGAGTCTGAACCAATGCCAATAGAGGAAGAATTCAAGGAATTCTCTCATTTACCAAATTCTATTTTTTCTCTATCTGTTGATGAATTAAGCACTGAAAAATTTACAGGTTTCATGCATTAAAGACGAGATAGCTAATGTGGTTCTTATTGATGTGCGAGAAAATCTGAATAATGCTAAGAGAGGTAATGATGCAATCATAATTGGTGGACTTGGCAACATACTTGTAGGTGAAAATGTGCTTGAAGATCAGTCTATGATGCCTTCTAATGAACATCTTGTTGAGAAATTTGTTGTATAGGACAATGCTTCAGCACATTCGTCATTGATACCTCACAAAGATACTCTAGCATGTGAAAAGTTCCATGTTGATATTTCTGGACTTGCTCAATCTAAATTTCACTTTGCACTGCATAGCGATGCCTCCAGGTATGTTTTGCATGTTTCCAACAAAAGGGGATTGTTGTACCATCAATGGAGACCTCCTTACGACATAGATATCAACTCTTTACAATTGAAGAATGATGAATACCCCATTCAGTCTACAACAATACAAAATCAGATTGTTTCTTTCTTTACTGAAAATTTTGAATCTTATCAATTTGATTATGGAGGTTTAGGAAAGACAACTTGCATATGGATTGATCATGGTTTCAATGGGTTGCCTCAATTTTTGATCATTCCTGATTATGAGGTTGAGTTTGAATGCTGCACTATTGAGCCTTATTTTGCTTAATATAAAGATGAATTTGCATTCTTGAGGACTATTACCATCACCTTGTTGCTTGTCCATTCATTGATTTACCATATGGGGATGAGTCTTAGTCTGCCTCATCTGATCATGAGCCACTTTGGATCTCTTTGTACATAATTCAAATTTGAATAAATGCAGCTCACTTTTCTTTTCTTTCGCTTTTTTTCCTCTTTTTGTTTTCTTTAGGATAGGTTGCTTTAGGATTAGTTTTCTTTGCTTAGTTTAGATGGCTTTTTGTTTGCTTGTTTTTTGGTTAGTTTAGGTTTTCTTTGGGTTTCAGTTTGGTTGTTGCTTTGCTTCTCCGGCTTGGGTTTTTCTATTTTATGGTTGCAGAAGTGTCTTTCCTACACAATAATTACTCATTATCTGGGATTGTTCTAAGTATTTCATTGGTGGAATTTTGTTATCTGGGACTGTTCTTGAGTGGATGGTCAAGGTCTTTTCTTATCGTCAAGCAGTCTGAATGTTTTCTTTAAAGAGGATGGGTCATTAGTTTGATTTGAACTTGAAGTAATTTGAAATCTTATATCTTTCATACATCTTAAGAATCCTGAGGTTGTTGTGGGATCTTTGTGAGGTCTTATTAGGTGAAAAATATTATTTCTACTTCAGCGCCACTGTGGTTCTCAACCCTGAGTGTGAACTTCATTGTTCACAGGTTGAAATAAAAAAAAAGGTAAAAAGAAAAGACATATCAAAAAGGAAGAAAAAGAGAAAATGTTGAAAATAAAAAGAATGAATTCAACTTATGAGGAGTATCTGAATATCTCTATCAGGGCTATGGATGCCTGGCTGGCAGTAGAGCTATGTTCGAGAGAGTCACAACGATAACCTCGTCGGGGCTATAGATGCCCGATTTTCAGTGAGGCTCTATCCAGGTTAATTTTGAAGTTAGAATATTTACATAGCTTGTCTTGACTGAACTTGATTTCTGCAGTAGCTCAAGGAGGGAAATGAGCTCATGTGCACACACTTGGATTTTCAGTTTATGGAAGGTTCAGTCTACCTTTGGTTCTAATTCTTTGATCTTTGCATTTTGATTTGTTTGTCTGATAGTGAGATCGAACCCAGAGATTTTGGGCTCATGATTCTTGTTCATCATCAAAATGCTCTAGAGCATTTCCCCAGCAGGAGTCGCCATTTGTTGTGTAGTTTTTCACATACACCCCATAGAAAGCAGGGACCCTCTTTCCTCTTTTTTTTTTTTTTGATGCTTTGGCCCTTTGATTTCGATGATTCGCTTTGCCTTGTCATGTGCCTAAATGTTTATCTTGCTTGCCTAAGTGATTTCCCCAGGTTGCATATTGAAAAAACTTAAGTTTTGGGTGGAGTTCGGGTCTTTACCTTGGTTCGGGATTTTCCACCCCAGTCAGATTTTCCAGGATCTTGCTCGATCTCCAGCTATTCGCTATGGTTCAGAGATTTCTGGTCTTTGCGAAATTTCACATGGGCCAGATTTTTCCGAATTCCATCTTGTCATCGAGTTTCCAGATATCTCTGGATTGTCTTGTCTATGACATTAATTCTCTTCGTACAAGCTTTGAATGATGTATTTAGTCAATTTCTTAAGGAATCTTGTGCCATTATGCTTTATCATTTGTGTTCCATTGAGTTGAGGAGTGCATTATTGGAGTATTGGATTTCATTTGGAGCACTGAGTTTGTGAATTGTGTGATTTGGTGGTGATTTATTTGCCCATTTTCATTGCTATTCTTTGTTAAGCGCCATTAAACTGGTATTTGTTGCCACAATTGGTTTCTACTTCATCAAATGGTATGTATATTATTTCCTTGCTTTTGATTGATGAATGTAAGCAATGCTTTGGCATTTTTGATTTGATCGAAGTCTGAGTTCTTAAGTGTTTGATTATTTCATGGCTAGGGTTGTTTGATATTGTTTTGTTTATGGTTTCCCAAGCAAGTTTCTGGGTTCACTCTTTTATTTGCATCATGAGGTAACTTGTTTGTGAGCCATGAATTCCCCTAGTAAGGACTTAGCAGTTGAAATGATTGAATCTTGAGTTTGCTTGTGTGTCAATGGCGGATTTGTAAGGTTTGATACCTAGGGCATCACCATTTAACCTTAGTTTGCTTTTGAATTAGCCTGGAATTCAATGAAAATCTATGAATGGTCCATATCGAACTTGTATCAGGATTAGATTCTTAAAATTTATGATTGATCCATCTCTTTGAGCCAAATCGTGAAGGAGTGCCGATGTTCAGGTTTTTTTCCACAGTTCAAGATTTTCCAGCTCTGGTGGATTTTCCCAATTTTCCTTGCCTCCATTTTTTTCCCAAAATTTGCAAGCTTTCAGAGTTTTACCTTCCCCGTGGATTTCCATCTTGCCTGGATTTTCTTGAAATTCTTTGTTCCCTAGTTTTTCCAAAATTTGTAGGATGTCTCCTCCTTTGCAGAAATCCGTCCCGTGTAGATTTTCCTAGAATTTGATGGTAGATGAAGGAATATGGAATAACATGACTTGTTAATAAATGATGGTTCATTTTATGATTAATTTATGCCATTTTGAGATCTAACATGTTGTTTATTGATTCATAATGATTGGCTTGAGTTGCTAATCGGTGTTTTAGGCAGAAGGTTTTGAAGAAGATCTATAAGCAGAGAATGAAAATTGAAGATACCCTAACTGGTGTTTATAATTTGTGCATCACTTTCTTTGAGATAATGACGGGGAGAAGGAAAATTGCACCTAAGCATTTGGGCTTGGAGTAGTTGAGAAAATGGTGGCAAGATGTTTATGCTCCAACTAGTAATGATCCTATTATTAAGCACCAATTAGATGATGTGGCCACCTACATTGTTGTTATTGATAAATATCTAACATTTAAGGTCGAGTGGGATAAATCGGTGGAATAGTCCAAGGAAAATATTACATCAATTGAAATCCGACTTAATGATTTTCCTTTTCCACCCACAACCAACCTTGACAGGGTACTTTTGAAGGTCCATGAAATGATTGATTGAAATAAGGATAAGGGGGAAGATATTTAATGTTGAGCTACATCGAGATTTGTGGTTCCCTATTATTTTGCTTGCATTGGTCCAAGCTACATTGGAGATCCCAGACTGACCTGGATGAAGTTCAAGCATTTAAGGCATAATTTATCTTATTTTGAATTTCTCTTGGCCGAGTTGTCTTGTGGCCAATTATTATTGTAAATCTTGGCTAGGCCAACATATGTTGGGGGTTTCTATTTATATGGCATTTTTCCTCATTTGTAAGGGCTAGAGATAGAGATAGACATAGACGAATAAAGATAGCTGATAGAAGCGAATTAAGTAAAGCAAGAGTTAATTGTTCTCAAGAAAGTATTGTAACAGAAAATTGGAATTGTTGCTTCAATGGATAATTTGATGCAAGTAATGACATTGAGATTTGGTTCCATACTTGTGTTCTCCTTATCTTGCATTGTTCTTGTTATTCTATCTTTAAGATTGCTTTGAGAAAGATTGATATTTGATATTTAGGATTAGATCAGATTCAATAATGTTTATGGTTTGATATTTGAAGTGTTGTAGTGATCCCTGGTCCTTACTTTTTGCAGCTAGCTAACTGTTAGTTGCTTTGCAAAGTTAGCCTGGACTATATATCTATTGTACTTAGTTCAATTGTGAAGGTTTATTCATTTCAATTGCTTTTGGGCTGTCTTGGATGAATTTTCATGATCTGAAAATCTTTACTGCCTTAGAAGATTACACTGTTCTTGTGAAATTACATATTCATATGGGTTAAGCAAGAATTGGTTTGTGAGGGATTGGTCCATTTCAAGTATTTCATCATTTTCATTGTTAATCTTAGGAGTAGCATTAGTCTTAGTGATCTCTTTGAAACCCTAACCTTTTGTTATTTATTTGATCATTTGGGTTAGATTTAGAATTGCAGTATCATCATATTGCTAGATCTAATAAATTAAAGATTCAGTCTTTGCTTGTAGTAAGGTCCCATTGTGATTACCAGCATTTTCACATTTATCACTAAGTTGTTTATGCATTGTCAAGACTTGACATTAGAGACCTTGGGGTTATCTCTTGAGGCTTGTTGATAGAGATTTGCCTTTCAAAGAGATAGGTGCTACTATTCTATTTGTGGTTGTTGTCTGAGGAAAACACCATCATCAACACATTATAATGTTCAGTGTGGAAGTAAAGAAAGTGGTTGACATGGAAGTAAAATATTTTAGAATCTCATAAATGATACATATATAGATATATCTTCTTTATATTATCCTTGTAATTAGTTATGTATCTTCAAATATAAAAAATTAAAAGGAATCCAATGTGTATCATCTAATAATAACTTATAGAAAATATAAAAAATATCAATAATAAAAAAA